>JAULKM010112235.1:0-39920 GCA_032355605.1 Rubia tinctorum
GTTCTTGACTAATCTTGTGTAAATGCATGAATTGGTTCAATGCTTAGACACAATGTAGTGTTTATAAGTGTTACCAAACTTGTTGATTCTTTGTACTTAATGCCAATTAATGGGATACTTTTAGGTGTTGATCGACTAAAGGAGTCATTTGTGAGGTTTAGCAAGAATGTCGAATTCACTCTTGTAAACTACTATCAAACAAGGATAGAAGATTTATCTTCACAAGTAGTAAAAGTATTGAATAGGTTGTATGTTCAATGATAGATAAGAGGTTTGGAAGTGGAAATCAATTGTGTCCAAGGTCCCGTAACTTTTGTTTAAACTATTCCTAATAGTTGTTGCTTATTTAGAATATTTACATTGCTTGCTATTTAACTTGTCTTTAAATTGATAACTTAGAAAAACCAACCCAAAACCCCCCTCTTTACAAGAGTTTATATATATATATATATATGTGCATATCTTTATATCTAGTGTAGTGTTCACCCTTATATTAGAAAACCCTTAGAAAAATATCTCTTCTTTGTGGACTACCCTGATTTGCCCCTATATACTTAATTGTATTTAGGAAGCATTTAGTGCTTAAAATTGTATCTTTGATATGTGTGGAGATGACCTCCCAGGTGCGCGTATTAAATCTTCCATTAGTCTCGCCTCCGTAACTAGGAGAGTGCAACAACGACAAAGGCAAAGGCAAAGGCAAAGGAAGTAGGCGTCTCATCGATGGCTCTAGGATTACAAAGGTCATCCGAGTTCGCTACTTAGTGTCTCTTTACCATCTACCCTTCGAACCGAATAGTTGGCAAACTAGAGCATGGTTAATCGTAACGTTAACAACGGCAACCTACGTGCACACACCCACACGGTTCCGGACAAATGTTACCCCAAGCGCATCTAAGTTTCCTTCCCCGAGGGGTAGCAATAGTGCAACAACATGAAATTAAACTTGGTGTGTGCTAACTAAGTGTGACAATCATGCAATTCTCAAGAATATTAAGAACATGCCAACATAATAATACTGAATCACAAAAAATAGGTCAATCTATGAAATCTCACAAAATGAACATTAAAACATGAATAAAAATATCATCCCCAAGTAAGGTCCCTATTCCCTAAGACTTAAAACCAAGTATTTCATTGGATTCAACACTTATGGGTAAAAGAAAATTAAAAAAATCAAATGAAAAGAACCTAGAGAGAAGGAAGAGTATTTTCTCTCACTATCCTACTCTTGAGATCTAAAAATGAGCATAAACTAAAACCCTAGTAGGCATAGGTCCATATATATAGTAGTAAGGAATTGGGCCTAAAAATCAGCACAAAAATGATCAAAAACCCTAACAGCCGCAACTGCCATAGGGGAGGGGGATTGGCACGGTCCGTGCTTCCGGAAACCTCTCTGTGCCAGCGTGGGATGCTTGCCTTAGAGCATTCCAGCCTCGTGTTGGCATTCCCGTGCCAAACGGCATGGGCCATCGACCGACACTCCATTTTTGCTCCTTATGATATGCTTCCCACATCCTTTAGTGTACCCCGTTGGCTGGAACCTCATTTTGCTCAGTATCACAGCACAAGACATGTGGTTCTTCGCACCCCATCAGCTCATCTTGGCATTGGTGGTTTAAAACAATGCAGATCGTGTGAAATGGGATGTTCCGCGCCAATACTTAGCCAAATTTGGAGTGAAAAGAAGACAAAGGCACACAACTAGCGAGTGTTGGAAAGATCCGTGTCGGGGCTTGGAATGGCTCGTGTTGGACCTCTAGAACCAGCCTTGTTAAGTGATATGGGTCATGCTAGGTACAACTCTCGTGCAGGTTTGTGATAATCGTTGTTAATCCGGTCGGCTAAATTGTTTTCTCCGTTTCAAGTGAACCCTTCATCCGATTTGAGAGTTTTTATAGTCAATTTTATAGCACTCAAGAAGAATAATTCAATGGTTCCATCCTAAAGGGTTGATTCATCTCAAAACTTTTCCAAAACACCTATCAACCTAGGACGACAATACCTTCATTTTTTCCTTGGCCTTTTTGATATTCGAATCGGCCTTTCTTGGTCTCAATTCCATCAACTACGACGCTTTGGAGTCCACGACCTTCAATCTACTTCTATCCTTGCGAATAGCCTTCAATATCTTCTACCATAATTGCGAATAACCTTCAAATATCTACTACCACTCTCGCGGATAGTTCTTTACAAAAATATGATAAAAAATACTCACTAGCAACCTACTAATGAGATAAAAAGGAAGATCTAGGTGCCCGTGAATACAAAATGTCCATTAGCTTCAATTAAGTCTACAAAACTCAGGATTTAGAAAAGAAAACCAATAATGATCGTCTAAACCCTTTGTCGTGTAAACCTAACTAAAAATAGCAATCAGTAAAACAAAAGATGATAATAAATGTGTCAAATGCATTAGTTAACGCATGCATAATGTTGCACATCAATCCCCCCACACTTAAACCTTTACTCGTCCTCGAGTAAAAATAAGGCACAAGATCTAAGCGAAATGTAGCATGCAAAGAGAAGTTAGCCAATACATTCAACTTATTTCCAAGCTACACTAGTTCCCCCAAAGATGTGAGAATATCAAAACTCTCACACTCCCCAAAGATGCTAAAGTAACCTAACCACCTAAAATATATTGTAGAGAGAAAGGAACTTTACAAAAGATAAGTGTTGAACTAGCTTACTCCCCCAAATAGTCCGCCAAAAGAAATCCAAGAGTTGTTGCCAAAAAAATCACCAAGGATAATCCACAAGATCCTCAACTTGGTTGTAACTAAGGATAACTCGAGATTCTTAACTTAGCTACAACCAAGGAAAATGCCGAAGGATCCTCAACTTAATTTCCATTTTCTCTCCATTTCTCTCAGTTTTCCTAGGAGCCCTTTCAGATTTTCATCCTAGAATTCACACATGTTGAGCTTACCATCTCACTTTTTTCCACACGACCTCTCATTTTCACCTAGGTTTTCCAACCTAGCTGGGCCTAACCTCTCATTTTCACCTAGGCTTTTTGACCTATCCGGGCTTTTGACCTATCCATTTTATACATTTTGGGATCTTTTGTACACATTTTGGTATGCTTTTGTGCTTCGGAGACTCCATTTTACCTTGAAGTTTTATTACTAAAGTTAAGAGCGACTTTATTGCTCTGGTCACTGTTAATAAGGATTTCGTGAGACAAGGTCAAGGTTTGAAGATTTGAAGACTTTGAAGACTATCGGTGAAGATTTGAAGACCTTATTTTCAGCTTTAAAGAATAAAAGGATTAAAGAAAAGTGATGTGAAGAGGATGACTTGAGACAAGGAGAATAAAGAAATCAAGATGCTGAATATAGGCTCCATCGCGACTCGCGATGATCTCATTGCGAGTCGCGACAGACGGGTGGCCAAAAATCTTTCCTTCTTTTTGTACTATAAATACTAAACCCTATCCTCTCTCTTCACACCCCTTTTCTTCCTGTGATTTTCTGGGTTTAAAACCCTTGTTTTCTTCTTCTTTTTTCTTAGTTCTTGTAGATTAGTTATATGTTTTCATTATCTAGGCTAGTAATATCCTTGGGAGTTATGGATTGAAGATTCCTTATCCATTTCTTGAGAATCATTTCAATCTATTTAATGTTTTCTCTATTGTGCATTTTTTGTGCATTGAATTTTGTTTTTTAATCCATTAATGGTATTGGAAGTTTGAGTATATGAATTGCTTGTATGATCATGTGTTAGGTTTTAGAGAAAGTAGCTAATTCTCCTTTCTTTTGATATGAAATTCAAAGGCATGAATTAGAGCTTCTAATATGGTTGATGAATTGATGAATGCTAGATAAATGTGATGATGTCGAATTATTTATCATGTTTGTTTTGTGTAGTAAATAGGAGAAGTTTATGAACGTTGAACGTTCTTGGCTAATCTTGTGTAAATGCATGAATTGGTTCAATGTTTAGACACAGTGTAGTGTTTATAAATGTTACCAAACTTGTTGATTCTTTGTACTTAATGCCACTAATGGGATACTTTTAGGCGTTGAACGACTAAAGGGGTCATTATTGAGGTTTAGGAAGAGATGTCGAATTCACTCTTGTAAACTACTATCAAAGAAGGGTAGAAGATTTATCTTCACAAAAAGTAGTTAAAAGAGTGAATAGGTTGTGGATTCAATGATGGATAAGAGGTTTGAAAGTGGATATTTATTGCCCCCAAGGCTTTGTCATTTGTAGTTTTTATCCTTTTATTAGTTTGCTGCATGATTAGCATAATTACTTGACTTTGCTAGTTGTCTTGTCTTTACTTTCATAACTTAGGAAAACCAACCCAAAACCCCCTTCTTTACATGCTTGTGTGTGTGTATCCATATCTAGGCTTACATCCAACATTATATTTGTAACCGCTTAGGAAAATCCCTCTTCTTTGTGCACGGCCCCAACTTGCCACTATCTACTTAATTGTATTTAGTAAGCATTTAGGTTTTATAAATTGTATATTTGAGGGGCTTATAAATTGTATCTTTGAGAGTTACGACGATGACCTCCCAGTATTTTTAGCATAGATTATCTAAACCCGTAATAAATAAGTAAAAATCCATAGATAAAGTTAATGACAAGCAATAAATGAAAAACTTGGGTTTTGAGAGAGTAAGTCGTGGAGAGTAAATGTAAGAGAGATATTAAAGTGTTTCCAAAATGAAGAAGAAAAGGAAACTAGATGGATTTGTGGCCCATGTTCTCGGACCGCGATATATGTCGTGGTCCGCGAAGGTCATCTACTACCAATTTTTTCAATAATTAGCCTTCTCTTCTAAGTCTTCTTATCTATTCGATCCGAACTCTTTGAAACTCACACTCCTCTATGGAAGTCTTCAATATTTTCAAAACACTTCATAAATTAGATAATTAGAATATGAGACATGCATGTAATATTATCATAACCCTCTAACGGATAAAATGTCAAATTCCTTCTAATTAAGTCCCTAATATATTACAAAATTAGACTTTCAATGTGTTAAAAATGGGATATGAAATGAGCACATTAGTTTTTCTGGAAAAAAAACTAAAAAATAGGAAATGTCGTTATTGCCTCTAGCGTCATTAAAACCCAAATTATTTCCGCCGCATCGCCACCACATCATCGTCGTACTACCGCCCACCATCACCCACCACCGCATCTATAACAAGTAGGGTTATATCAGCACATTATGAAAACTTGTAGGGTTAAATCACCATGTTCCTAAAAATTATAGGGTTTTATCAAAACATTCGTAAAAAATGTAGAGTTATATCAACACATACTATAAATATCTTCTACAGCTGCCATTTCAACGTCTTCTACTGTTCCCAATGTTCTAGAGGGTGATTCTGGCAACGAAGGAAGAGATTCAATGAGGTTGACGCAACAGATGTTGAAGTGGAGGTGTGGGAACCCTTAAAAATTGTATTTTCATCTGCAACCCATTAATTCACTAGATTAATGCAATATTGAGTTCAATTTAGTGATTTTTCTTCTTCTCGTCATATGTATAGAGATATGTGGTATGTATTGTACATAGAATATAGGGTTCTGGTGATTTTTTTTTATTGAGGTTGGTTCGGATTGATGATTGAATGACCTTCGATGTTGTGTGTGTACCTGTTATTCGCTGTGTTCTTTGACCTAGGATTTTTAATATTAATGGATTTTGAAATGAGGCTATGATATGTGATAATGGTGTTTAATATGAATGATGGTGCCATGATATCGAATTTTATGGTGTATATGATGTTTTAGTCGCCCATTAAGGCCAATCGAGTGTAGTACCATACACTTTGCTTTTATAGTATCTGCTGATATACCCCTACATTTTTTTTACGAATGTGCTGATATAACCTTGTCAGTTTTCATGATGTGCTCCTATAACCCTATAAGTTTTCATAATGTGTTGATATAATCCTTCATGTTACAACGGCGGTGTGGTGGTGGTCTGATGATTGAATGGTGGTACAACGGTGGCACGGTGGTCCGGGGTCGATGGGCAGTGTATAATTATCCACCTAAATTCAGCTTTTGGTCAGAGGGCAGTTTGGTCATTTTAGAAGGAGGGTCAATACGTGGAAAAGCACAGTCATTCGGAATGTCCACCAAAGGGTTACATTTGCACTTTCATTAATTAGGTACGCCCTCTGTCACAAACTAAGCTGCACACTTACTATTTGTCAGTCAACACTGTCAAACTTTGACCATGTATTTGAATAGATATATAAACAATAACATCATCGTATGTGATATTATTGGATTCGTCGTAATAAATAGTTTCTAAATATCAACTTTGTATTATCGTTACAATACGTAGTTAAATATATTAATGGTCAAAATTGTTTCTTGACGACCATGAAAAAGATTCTGTGCAACTTATGTTGGGACGGGGGAGTATGATTTTTTAAAATTTTCAACCAATTGAGGGTTATACTAGCACTTTCACAAGTATATTGGGTTATATTGATATATTTCCCCTTTTTAAATCAAATTCGAAAGAGATTTCGAAGTTGGAGTTGCTTCAACGATGGTGTGCAATAAATACGAGACGACAAGTCAAAACCCCTGTCTAATAGCTTCTTTAATCCCATTCATACCATATCTATGCAGTAGCGTTATAATCATTCATTTTAACTTCATCCAATAATTTAATACCTATAAAAAATGTGTAAATAATAAAAGAGCGAACAGAGTGTGATAATATCATCAATAAAAGTTTATAATTAAAATTTGTAATTTTCACCAAGTGAATAGTACTTGTTCAGATTATGCTACGATAAACATGTTAATATATCACATCACAATTAATCGTTGAGATGTACTACTCCGTCCCAAAATGATGTTCCGAAATGAAAATGACACAAAGATTAAGAAAGTGGGGGACAAAGGCTGAAAGCGGGGGGACAACAACTGAAAAGTGGGGGGACAAAGGTTGAAAAGTGGTATTTTATGTATGATTGTTAAACTAAAAATGAAAAGAATAGATATAGGAAGATATTAAATTTTAAGGTATCTTGGGCTTCCATCTTAAAACCAATTGGTACTAAGTGGAGGTGACTCAGGACCTTATATGTAAGTCATTATCTTTGTAAGAAACCGATGTGGGACATATCTTTCAACACGTCCCCTCACGTGCAACGTGGAAACACTCCACAACCCACATCGGGCCAAATTAAAGGGGGTCCACACATCGGCCCAATAACTCAATCTGGGCTCTGATATCATATTAAATTTAGAGGTATCTTGGGCTTCCATCTTAAAACAAATTGGTACTATGTAGGAGTAACCCATAATCTTATATATTGAGTTATATGAATGTCAACCACCAATGTGGGACTCTAACACACCCTCTCACGTGCAGCGGCATGAATCATCGCGCAAACGTGGACAGAAGGGGGTAACGGGCCAACCTTGTGCTCTGATACCATATTAAATTTTAAGGTATCTTGGTCTTCCATCTTAAAGTCATTTGGTACTAAGTGGAGGTGACCCAAGACCTTATATGTAAGTCATTATCTTTGTAAGAAACCAATGTGGGACATATCTTTCAACAGAAGATCATTGTGGGAGTCCCAAAATAAAAATTAGGAAGATCATTGTGGTACGGAGGAAGTATATAACTAGAGAGAGGAAGAGGAACATCTATATCCTTCTTGTTCTGAAAACTATCTATATCCTTCACATGCGATACATCGCGGTATTTGGTGTGGTTCTTCAGGTCCTCTGTCAACCTGGAGTGCAAATGAAGCCATGGAATTATTTATGGCAAACTGTGAGAATAAACTATCTTTGTACACCACCGAACATTGCTGTACAACGTATTTCCTTTGCGTAGACTTCATAAGAAATGCCAAAACAAGAAATCTCCTCGTTAAGTAGGCAGTCGCATCTACACTGTGCCGGTAGAGTTCTTTATTAATTAATTTATTTCTCTTGTCTTGTCTTGTCTTGTCTTGTACTTCCAAATTTAGTTTCAATAGTACTCCCTCCGTTCAGCTATGTTTGACACACTTTTTAGTCAACTTTCTGAAACCATGTTTGAGCATAAATTTCATGTAATATATAAGTAGTAATATTATCACGTGAGATATCGTTGGATTCTTCGTAGCGTGTACTTTCCAAATATTAAAATTTTACATGATATTAACATACGTAGCAAAAGTTATTGATGGTCAAACATGTCTTGAGAAAAAATGCAAAAAAAGTGTGCCAAACTCTTTTGAACAGAGGTAGTATGGTACGCGGGAATTCATTTTTTATCGTATTACTAGGAGGCAAAGACTTGGGAAATATGGAAGGACGGGGTAAAATTATAATTATAAAAAAGTAAAAAAATTTAGTTGCAATATAAAAAATTTCTTATGCAATGTGTAGTATTTATAAATTTGTTACCCGATTAATGCAACCCAAAAATTTTATCTTGATTTCTTCTAATTTAAAATTTAAACTTTGGTGTTTACATAACTTATGGAAAGACCGTCTTTCAAGAGACGAACTCTTTCTAGGAAATGAACGAGGTAATAATAATAAATAAATTTAGTTCCTATTATTTAGGTGGAGATAACTCTCAATTATTTTAGATAAGTGATGTACCTGGGATTACCATATCCCGGGTGCACGATGTAGTTTACCGATGAAAACAATTTAGAATTTGCCAAAATAGGAATGAGACAAAATTTTAAAAAATCCCAAAATAGAAATTGATTCATCAATAGAGGACCGGAAAGGGTAATTACTTCCTTCGTTCCACAACTTCCTTCCATATTAGAACGTCCTACAAAAAAATTCTATATTATTTTTTCCCATTTTATAGCAAAGGAAACTGATTATAAATAACATAACAACCCTATAAAAAATTATGTAGCTACAATTATTATTTGCTAGATTAAAAGTCTTAATTAATAATTAGCCCAAATTTTGAGTTTAATAAGTCCAGTTATCCTAAAAATATAATTTAATTTGTTCTCTTCCCTTTCTCCCAGACGTCCCATCATCTCCTTTCTTCCCGAACGTCCCCCTCCTTCAGAACCACCACCTCCTCAACTCAAAATCACGGCGACGAATCACTTCTCATTTACTCACATCGCGCTTCTCATATTCTCCACCGCCCACAACCACTTATTCCACCTCGTCTATCTCAGATATGCAACTCCGGTGTGAAGTCGTCCACGAAATGGAGTCTGCCATGTAAATCCGGCGTGAAGTCGCCCTTCTTAGATCTACAACTTCGGCGGAAAGTCGTCCATGCAGCCACATTTACGTTTGGGTCGCCTTCGCATTTGTCGTACTGGCCCGCTAGAGCCCTTCCTCCGATACTTCTTGGACGCTGAAGCCAAATTTTCAAGGTGTTCTTTAGTCTTTCAAAATGCAGTTCCCAGAAATCACATTAGGTGTGCAAATGAGGGCATTTGTCTATTTTTCCTTCAGGAAAATTAATAAACCCCATCATTAAATTACGTGTCAAAAGCAATTCGGAACTTTATTAAAGAACGAAGAGAGTATAAAGAAAGGGAAATCTCTATTTACAATATATAAAAATTGCTAAAATCATGGTTGTCAATGATCCAGCCTAATAAAAAACTCTAATATAATAATACCAGTACCAATGCAATTTTTGTTATAGTAAATTTATTAACACGTAAGACTTATTGACTCCCAATCATAAAATTTAACCTCCTCCCAAAGGTAACAAATGAGGGTCAATATTAAGTGGCTGGAAATTTGAGAGGCTCCGTCGAAGTGAGCTTCGGTTCCTAGAGGGTGAAATTGAACTCGCGCTTTACTAAATCAGCAAAAAAAAGGGTGGGCGATTCAATTTCTGTTGTTTGGCAGGTTATAAATGCTCAGTTTTTTTCTTGCTACTATTTCGTTAGAAAATTCTCCAATTTTACCGTCGAGACGTATGATTTCTTCTCCATGATTTTTTACCAATTTCTTGAAAAATCCTTGTTCGTAAGTAGGGATGGAAAATGGGCGGACGAGTCAAATACGGGTTGGGTACAATGGGTAATTAAAAAATATGGGTATAACCCATTTTGACCAATTTTATGATGGATAAAAAATGGGTCGAGTCCAAACGAGTTGAGTTGAAACCCGCTCAACCCACGGGTTGAAAGTCATTCAACTCACGGGTAAAAATGGGTAAAAACGTGGGTTTCAACCCATATAGATTTATTTATCAACTCATATGGGTAAAACTCGCGGGTTTCAACCTATATATTGACCCATATGGGTAAACCCGCGGGTTTCAACCCATTTATTGACCCATATGGGTTTATATAGCAACCCATATGGGTAAACTCGCGGGTTTTAACCCATATGGTTAAACCCGCGGCCAACCTACAAACCCAACCCGTTCAACCCATATTTTTCAACTACCCATTTGACCTATTACCCATTTAACCCATTACCCATTTTGTCCATACCCATACGGATTTAAAATTAGATAACTCGATTAACCCGTGGGTTACGGGTCTATTTTGCCACCCTTATTCGTAAGTGTGACGGACTAATATTTCTTTGAATTCGGGCATGACTAATCTTTATTTTGTTCGTTTGATAATTCTATTGTTCGTCTGATGATGCTATTGTTCATTTGATGCTGCTCGTGTTATTCTCATTGTCCTGATAAGTAATCAAACCATCCATCGAACCCGTCATGAGTTTCTATCGTTGTAGTTGAATTGGTATGGGAATCATGTATGTATTGAAATTGGAATCCCATCGCTTAATTTTTGGGTTGGGCACCATTGAGTAATTTAAGTTAAGACAATTAATCTTGTAGGTGTTTCTAAAGTGTTTTATGTTTGCTTTTCAATTTGATGTTTTCTTCGGTAAGCCTCAATTAATATATGGTCTATTTTTCTATTTTGTATATTTTGTTTTTTCTTTATCAAGCCTCGGGACTTGGGGCCAATGATATAAAGTAGGTTTCTGATTTTTGTGTATGAATCAGACAATAACCAATAATTAGGGGCATTTTGTTGATATTTACAAGTTTTTACTAATTCTAGTTTCATGTTTATTTAGGAGATAGTTCCACAAAAGGTCTGGGAGAACTTGAGAACACTATTTTAATGAGACTCGCGACTTTCATTTTCATATATTGGTTTGACGTTATCAATTTTATACCTTTTGTTTGTCTATTGTCTAGTTATTCTGACTTTCTAAATAATTTTTTTATGCATTTAGTTCTGCAAATAAAATCGTTCTTTCAATTTCTTCAATATGAAATGACACATTCATAAAATATCTACATGTAAAAACTACTTTTTACCTTTTGATTTGCAAACTAATACTTCAAATAGAATAATGGGAGTTGTTGGGTTCCATTACATTGTTTTTAGTTAATTTTAATTTCATTATCCGATCTAGACACAATATTGCCCTACCTTCCTTGTTTGTCTTAATTTTAGTTTTTTTTGGGTTGTTTGAGTTGTAAGTTTGTTTTACCCAATTACAGCTTGCATGTAGGATCCTCTTTACAGTTTACTTTTCTATACTTCATTTTTTGTTTGTGCGTTCAGTAATGGTATAATGTATGCAACTGATCATTGAGTTCATTTTCCTATTTTGTTCTGCATATACGGTTCTGTCTTGAAATATGTTTCGTTCATTGGTCACTATTGCTTATCACAAGTTAAGCTTATAAAGTTTTGCTAAGTTTTGGATTATGTTATTATCTTGCTATGTACTATTCTTAAGTATCTTTTGAATTATTATTTTTTAAACCACACATATATACACCAAAAAGAATAAGAAAATAAGAGGATATGTGTCCTCTTAATACACTCAGTTTCTGTACATATTTAGAGTCCTATATTTTATTTGTACAGTGGTTGTGTTTTGTAATTTGTGTTCAATTTCTTAGAGCTTATGGATTCCAAATAGTTTCATCAATTTCTCAATCAAACACAATTGGTTCCCTTAACACCATACAATTCTTCAATTCTATTGAAGTTCTTTTTTAAATATTCCCAGTATACACCTCCCTTAACCATACAAAGTACAATCCAAAAAATAACATCTCATGACCAGCGAATTGGGCAAGCGAACATAGAGTACAACTCGCATAGTACGGGAAGAACTCCATCTCGAGAAGGAAAATGGCCAGCACCTATAATCATCCCACCAAAACCATGATCTAATATTGACAGAAGCAACTTAGACCACGATCAACGGAAATCACGCAGTCTACTAGCAATAAATAGAGATCTAGGTCAAGAAGACATGTAATGGCATTTTCCCAAAGAGAAGTCAATTTAATTCAAAATATTAACTTAGGAATCAGAGCTAGATCCTAGGGAAATTCTCGAAACCTTGTTTTGCAGGTCAATCGAGCAAGCATGCTACACTGCGGCTATTCTGGTTATTGAGTTAGCTCGAAAGGACTCCTCCGCATCAGTGGCATCAACTGCAGGGATCAAAATTTTCTTTCTAGGCCTTCATAATACCCGAGAAAGGACGAGATTCTCCTGTCAAGATATTTGTTACTTGACGCAATCAAGAAAGTCGCCAGTAGGAACGAAGCAACGCACACATACACCAGAAAAGAAAAGGCGATCGCGAAGACAAGTGTTATCCACTTTATACCAACAATTGTTATCCCATATCAACCACCATTCAGAAGGTACACCCAACACACTAACTCTATGCATGCGGTAGCATTGACAAGGTACTATTTCACATTCCTTGTCACATATTTGTTCGCTCATATCCTGCCTTACATTTCAAAATTTTAGTTATAGCAAAAAAGTAGTCTTGGAAACTAGGCCTATCATTAAGAAATAAGCGACAAGTACCGAGCAAATTACAACAACAAAAACTAAAATAAAGGCTTGGTCAAAAGGGCCTAATAAAATTCCAATCTGTTTTGGGGTTAGAAAACCCAAGATAGACATTTAATAAAAGATCATATCAATAGAACATTGTTCTTAATCTATTAGATTACATTGAGGAATATTACATCATTCCAAATAGCAAACCTATTACAGTAGATAGAATAAAAAACTAAACTCAAGGTTCACTAGAAATATAGGTATAATGTATTTGAACCTTAGAATTTTTTAGAGGTAAGGTAATATGCTACCCTCTTTTATGTTTTATTAATAAACCAGGCAGGGGTCCGCAAACCCATCATAACTGGTGGTGTTTTATTAAAATAAATAAATAAATTCTATTTTAACCTTGATCTTGCTATGAGTCGGTCCATACAAAACTTTTTCTTGGTTTAAAAATGTTTATATTTAAATATGTTTATTTTAAATTGTTTATAAATTTTTTGAAAAATGATTTCTAAAGATTTTCAAAATTGTCTCATAGTTTTATTGTGTTTAGTAATTTAGTCCAGGTTTTGTTCTTGTGATGTTATTATGCAATATTGGAAAACAAGAAAACCAAATGCATGTGCATCATTTGTGCGTTCAAAATTCTTACAATAGTTTGACTGTGTGTTAGATCCAGCTGGTGCAAAATTCTGGGAAAATAGATAACCGAATGCAAGTGCATTATTTGTTCATTCAATTGACATTTTTATTTGTGCCATTCGCCCAGTACTCGCACTTTTAATGCCCAATAATTTAGTTGCAAATTTTTTTCCGGAAATTGTTATTGAACTGGATCAAACAAATAAAAAATAATCATGAACGATAGACTAACTAGTAAAATTTTCATTAAATCCAATGATGAACGGTTAGTAGTTGCACATATAAAGATGTAACCTGTTCATTCATTTTGGTACGTAGATTGATTTTGGAAGAGACGCTAATTTTATTAGGTGGCTCCAATGCATCCACTCAAGCAATTTCAAATTTATTTTAATTTTAAAAAAATGTGCGTGTGTGCATCTTTAGTGCTTGGCTAGTATCTATTTTTTTTCTCGAATTTGTATGTTTTTGGCTCAATTGTACCTTCATTTTAACATTTCTTCATCTGGATTTAGTATCAACTATAGCTAATTAAGTCAATTAAGTTATGCATTGTGCCTACTAAATGAAAATAAAAGGGTATTCTATTTTCTCGACATAGAATATGATATTATTAATTATATATAGTCAAAGACCGTTACTGTAAAAAAAATAGGATTATCTATCTATATCTAATTCAAAGGTCATTACGCTATAAAAATTAAATGAAAAGGATATATACACATTTATATGATTAGTAAGTGCAAATGATTTCTTTGGTCAATGAACTACTTTGATTGTTTCATTTTGGCCAAGGAATATTTTTCCATCACTTTTAGCCGTTGAAGTCGTGAAATAGAAGAGTCGAGACTATTCCATTAGGTCCATTGTTGCACGTACAATCTGTATTACAAAGTAAGGGGAAAATCAATTTTATCTCCTTTTACCTTCATGGTGACACTAAATTATTTTGATCATTCCCTTTTAGTTACTCAATTTTTTTGACATCTTTTGGACATAAAACTAGTTGACGAGGCAAGTATACCCCCTTACTTCTACCCGTTAGATCAACAAAGGCATGTTCTGGTGTAATTTGAGTGACTTTACAAGGATATATTAGTTTTTCTTTGACAGATTAAGTCTGTTTATTAAAGGTTTATCACCTCGCCGAGGAACACTATCCCACCATTGTTTTGGCGGAAGAAAGTAGTCGATGACAGTTGATGAGAGGTCAAATGAATGTATTTCTTAAGGCATTTAACATCTCTTTTGTTATTTTTTGGGTAGATTGCTAGATTTAGATAGGTTTACATCATAAAGGGTTTAGATAAACATTTTTTTATTTTTTTATCTAAATCCTTCATTTTATCCTAATATGAGCCTAATGGATTTTTCTCCTTGCTGGCGTCTAGATCTTGTTTCGTGAGCTTATTTGTATATTGCTCGTAAGCACTTCAAAGTATATTAATGAAGGCCAATTGCGAAATTGGTAGAGGACTGAATGCCACGAGCAAAAACGTGGTAGAAGATAGAAGGGTCGAAGAAAAGAAGCCAAGTTCAGAAATTTCGAAGAAACTGCACGCGTCGTGTAAAATGGCACGGCCTGTGCCATTATCCGTGCCAAGAATTGGGTCCCATGCGACGTGACATGCAAAAATGCACGGCTCGTGCGTGATGAACTAAATATGAAGAAGACCCGGTCGATGAGATGTTCAAATATGCACGTATCTTGCACGTCCCATGCACTAAGAAGCTGGGAGAACAAGGTCCAGACAACTGTTGCATGGGCCGTTTGCTTAGTTTTGGAAAAATGTGCTTCTAGATGATGTCCCGTGCAATATTGCATGAGACATACTGGCATGCACGTGCAAACTTGCACAGCCCGTGCCAAGCTGCCATTAGGGATTTCCAACTTGGATTTTTAAGGCCCATTTATCCTATAATATTGATGTGGTATGCCCATTCAGGCTAAATGGCTGATATTCACCGTTTTGTCACTATGAACCTGCAAGAAAGATCCCATAAGTGATTCAGGGGAAAGAGCTATGACGATCAAGTCAGTTCCTTTCTAAAGAGAATTGGTATTTCTTGGTTTAGTGTCACTTACCTCAGCCAGTGCTGTTGTTCTTGTATTTATAGCGGATTGTAGTCATATCTTCGCATTGCTAGGATTTCATATCATGGGCTGCATCGTGGTTACTATAAACTTGGTTCGTGGCTGAGTCCTAATTGTGGTTCTGCTTTTTTCGGTTCGTGACTTAGTCCTTTTGGACATGATCCTAATTTTCTTGATTTATGGCTAAATGTTCTTGGAATTAACTTTGTGTTCATTAGTTTGTAGCTAAACCTTGGGCTGGGACCTAAGGCCAACAATTTGAAGTCCATGGCTAGGTATGCACTATAAGTCCCCCTAGCTATGGAGACTACAAAACACGAAGTGATGACATTGTTTGTGGAATGTATGTGAATAGTTGTTTTGTTGATTTTTTAAGTTGTAATAACATGTTCGTCATTACTGTAACTTATATTGTCTTTGTGAAGTGTTGCTTGCTTCTTGGCTATTCTTGCGATTTTGTTCGGATGTCTAGTTTTTGAATTTTGAATTTGAATCTTCACTTTTAGTGTCGTACTTCCAATAGACTTAGCTGTTGAGATTTTTGTTTTATTGAACCGAGATTCTCTCTTCATTATTCGATACGCTATTCCTAATTTACTGACCTCCCGTTATATTTTCTTCCCTTATATGTGCTTTTGAATTTACCCTCTTAACTCTATCATTGTTCAGTGTATTGTCCATTTATATACCGCCGTCATCTCGTATTCCACAAAAGTAACTTACTTTTTGTCAAAATTCCATCATTGTGTTTCTATTTGATTTAACTCCTCATCGTTGACATTTCAATGCTTTAACTTAAATACTGAGTTTTATTAACTCCTCAAAACGTCTCAATCCTTCATCTTTCCCTTTTCTCTTCTTATTGTTCCTGTGCATCATCGTTCTCTGCCTTCTTAAACCATAAGTTCCTCTCTCTTCACTTCTCTTCCTCTTTCTTAAGCATTTTTCTCAATTGCCAGTCTGTGCTTTTGTCTCTGTTTTACGAATTTCTTTGCTTTTGTTTGATCGAGAGTTCTCCTTGTCTCCTCCGGTGTGTTGCCTGCTCTTTTTTAATTTTTCCAGAATATGCCCTTTGTATTTTTTGGCTCTAATTAATATGGTTTTTATTCTCAAATTTTTAAGAGTTGTTTCTGGACAAAAGTCTACCCCTGAACTTACTGATTCTCTCATAGATGATGTCCGGATTTATGATGTTAATTATTGGGGGGATTTCGATCATCTCACCGGTTCTTCTGCCACTACTAGCATTTTGTCCAATGATTACATGGAAAACCTAAAAACTAATTTTCCTTTTATGTCTTCGTTTGACCTCAAGGCTCCTCTTGCTTTTGAAGCTGTTCACACTCCTCCTTTTGGCTATGTATCTTGTTATTTAGATTACCTAAAAGTTGGTCTAGTTTTTCCTTTATCCCAACACATCATATATTTACTTTTACATTATCGAATTGCATTGTCTCATTTCATCCTAAGGGTATTGCTGATCATTATGGTTTTTTACCATGTATGTACCCAAGCCAATGTCCCTTTTTCAATTTACTTATTTCGCAACCTATATCAGCTTCGCAAGGTAAAAAATTAATCCGACAAATTCTCTTTTTACCCTGTCATTCCCACTATGGAGTTGGTTAGTAGGTTTCTTAGTAACTGCTGTTTATGGCACAATTTTTTTTGTTAAATTAAACCTTGAGTGTGAATAGAATCTTCTGGCTTGGAACTATAATGTTCTTAAGTCTAAACTTCCCAAGCCGGGGGTTCGTCTCACCGCTGATTCCGTGGTTGTCTTAAAACTCAGTGAACACTCAATAATTATTTGCCATGCTGAATCTGAGAGCGAAGGTGTTTGTTTTAATCCTATGGTTTTCCTATGTCATGTGATTTATTTTAACCTCTTATTTTTTGTATTTCTCAATTATGTTTGGGTGTTCGCATAACTTTTGTTGTATGTTGAATCGCAGATATGGATCTAGTTGGGCATCCCGTCAACATGCCATTTATTCCTGATAATGAATCTGACGAGAATGAAAACTCCTCGCTCCAACCACATGACCCTATTGCTGACAATGTTTCTCAGGAGAATCTCACTCAGGCGAATTCTCAGTTAAAATTGAGGAAAGAGAAGACACTTGAAGGGGAAAGGGTGTCTACGGAAGATTCTATCACTGCTAAAGAAAATGAAGCATCATAGTGGTGGTTTGTTGATTACCTTAGAGCCTTCTGAGAAGAAATATCGTACTAGCCACTCCCGTTCTAAGCCTCTTATACGAAGTAATAACTTGATGACAGAGGGGACCATTTCCGACACTCTTTCTAAGTTGTCTCTTCATGAATAGATGGTTGTGGTATGCTCCATGTAGCTCTAAAATGATTTTTGTTTTGTTCAAGTATTCTGCTATTGCGATGCCTAACTGTTACCGTTTATTTGTGTATTTTTGTGGCTAATATCGGGTTGAGTCTCCAGCTTTTTGGTGAGCGGGTTGCCAAATTTTCCCAGGAAGATGGTTTGTTGATGGAGAAACACAAAGCTAGTGAGAAGAAGCATGAGGCTATGAAGGTGTTGCTTGAAGCTTCTAAGAAGCACGTGCAAGCAGCTAAAGAAGAAGCCAATAGGCTCCGTTCTGAGCTGGAAAAGATGCGGACTGAAGTTCCTATTTTGCCTAACTACCCCAGGTCCTTGTTAATTGGATTTTCAAAACAAAGTCTTTCTTCAACCTTTTTGAGGAAATTTCTAGTTCTGCTCGCAACATTGGTTGGTGCGAGGCTTTGGTGGAGTTTCAAGGAAAATCCTGGCTTAATGGCGAAGGGATTGCCTTCATTAGCTAAGCGCGAAACGGTATTGGAGCACCAAAGAACTGCACTTAATGTTGAATTTGTGAAAAATATTTCTGATGCCTTATTATCACATCTTTCCGGTCTTCGCTCACTGCCTTCTATTTGTGAGCTTCAAAAGTGTGAAGCATATCTCGAGCTTTCTTCTAACCCAGAGGTCAATGCGAACATGGAGGGTTATGCTTAAGACGCGAACAAGGAGGATTCTACCCTTGTTGTCCAGGATGCGTCCGCTTCTCTTGCTAATGTTAGATGATCTTAGAATTATGGCTAAATTTGAGACCATTTTTATCTGTAATATAATATGGTACTTTGACAAACTGTTGCACTATATGCACTTTTTTAGTCATATTTCGGTATATCAGTTCTAATTTTGTACTTTTTCCTCATATTTGTTCATATGCAGAGTTTTAAAATTTTGGTCGATCATAAGTTTGTAAAGCTTCTTGACTCGTCGGGACCTAGTGTTCATTTTTAGCTTCTTCCTAATTTTGTATCCACTAATTCTTGTTGCCCTATTAAGCTAGTTGAAGCTACTAAATCCCTATCTAAGGAATATCATGAGCTGCTTTCTTCTGATCAATTTTCTAATGTTGGGAATCCTTCTTTGGAGTCTATTCCATTCTGTCTTGGATGGCGTGTCCCTACTTCTTCGCCATCTCCATGCCCTTTTTTGAGTTGTCCTTGCAGTAAATTTGTACATGGCAGCTATAACATTGAATCTTTTGACAAGGATATTGTTCGGAGCTTAGTTGATCTCGAATCTGTTGGTGTTTACGTATGCTTGCTCAATCTTCCTGTTCACGTTCAGGAATGGGCACTGTCATTGGGCGTTCATCTCAAGTATATGCTACTTAGCATGAACGATTTGGAGGTTGGATGGAAGAAGACCATAAACGAGTCGCAAGATCATATTCGTGAGTTAAAATGATTTTGTGCTCAATAGAATTATCTTATTCAGCGATATCAGCTGAGCTTGGTTAAAATGCTTGGTAAGCAAGAAGAGGTAAATAATTTTGTCGCAAGTAAAACATGCGAGGCTCATCAAAAGATGAGAATTATAGATAAATAGTGTTCTCAGATTGACCAATTAATTAATCGTTTGAAAAAGAAACAGGATGAATGAGACCACCTTTCTCCTTGTTCTGCATGGTGGAAGATCAGGTTTGATGACAAGTTGCTGTGGATACTCACTCGTGTAGTGATAATGATCGCTTTCGTGCAGAGTGTGACTGTCTTGACTCGTTGTGCACCAGCTTGAACAAGCCTGTGTTGAGTACAGAGATAAGTTGAAGTCCCTTTCCGCAGAGCCTCGTGGCTCCACTACTCATGGGAATTTAACGATAAACATTGGTGGTCAGAGGATTAATTAATCTGAATCCATTAGGTCTCATATTCATCTACTAGAGGAAGAGGTACGTAACCCGTGGGTGTTGAATAAGAGGTATCGAGATATCGTGGACTTTATGAGTATTCAGCTTGATCATGAAGAGTTTGGTCCTATAACTGATTATAAAGTGTACTATGCGAAGCATCTTGATCGTATGCGGCGAAGCGGCCGAACACGTCATCCTGCTTTCTTCCATATGAAGTGGCGTTATGATCATATTTTAACTGAGGAAGAATATCAAGCCGAGCAATCCTGCCGCTCTGGTGCTTCTTCTTCTACTGAGCCATCACGTGCATCAAAGCGTAGATAACTTATTTTTCTTTTATGTAATTAATTACTTTTGTAGACATTTAAAGTGACATGTTCTTCTATTTTGTGTTATCTTGCATTTATTTATGACCGTTGCTAAGTGTTGTATTTATTGGATAATGATATCATTGTGTTCTTGTTTTCTTGAGTTAGTAACGAAGACTGATTGTCATCAATCTGAAAGTTAGTGCGAAGTTGCAAGATCTATTGCTTTCAAGCTCTAGGTCATGACAACTTGACTTATGCGTCTTTGCATGTTCTATCGCTTGCTTTTGTCGCTATTTTTGTATGTGCATTTTTTCTTTATGATTATGTTTGCAAGATCTACAGATTGCGATGTTTGGGGTTGTAAACCCATATTGTGTGAAGCCGCAAGATCCATTGCTTATTTTTGTCGCTTTGTTTGTCTGTAATGCAATCCTTGTTGCAAGATCTATTGCTTGCTTTTGTCACAGATTTTTTAGGCACATGGACCTTTTTTCAAGATCTATATCTTGCAAAATTGAGATTGTAAAATTTTATTATGCGAAGCCGCAAGATATATTGCTTGATTTTGTCACTGTTTGTGTAGGTTGGTGAACCTTTTTGCAAGATCTATAGCTTGCTAAATTGATCTGGTAACTTGTATTATGCGAAGCTGCAAGATTTATTACTTGCTTTTTTCGCGATTGTGCAAATTTACTTGTTCGCGATTGCATGAAATGATATTTTATTTTCTTTGCGATGTGCCATATTTGGCTACTTTTTGTTAATGTTACTATGGATTTTGCATAGAATATGAGTAAAGAATACTATGGGTAATTTTCCCCAAAAGACACTATCTGATATTTATAATGTAAGGTTGCGACGATATCGCAATGAGAACTAAACAATGATGCGAACAGAAAAATCACAGCCAATGATGATATCATGGATCCTATACAACTGAACTTTTCCTATAACCTACTAAGGATCAAAATATATAACTTCCTTAGGTTGATCACATGCCAAGTGTTCAGGATGCTGCTTCCATCCAATCTTTCTGGCTCGTAGTAGTTGGATCAGTGTGTTTTCGCTACCTTGTAGGGCCTTCCCACTTTGGGCTTAGTTTTCCTTTTTTATTCTGCCAGACTTGCCTCATTCTTTCGCAGCACGAGTTTGTCAATTCAAAATTGTGTCTTCTTGACTTTCTCATTATACGCTATGGTCATCTTCTCTTTGTACTTTGCCTTTGTGATCGTTGCACCTTGTCTTTTCTCCTCAAGTTCATCCAAATCCAATCTCATCATTTCGGGATTATCACCTTCATTATATTTTTCCACTTGAAGGCTTGAGTTCCTGATTTCAACTGGTATTACTGCCTCATGACCGTAGACTAGGTTGTACAACATTTCTCCAGTTGGTTCTCACACAGTTGTTCTGTATGATCATAGTGTGTTGGGTATCTTATCTACCCAACCAGTTTGCTTCCCTTCCAATATCTTTTGAATTTTTTGGACTATCATTTTATTTGTTACCTCTACTTGGTCGTTAGCCTAGAGATGAGCTATATACTTGATTTTCTGCAAAATCCCTAACTCCGAGTACCATTCAATAAGGATACCACTTGTGAACTGTGTACCATTATCTGTGACAATGGTTTGTGGCACCTCGAATCGACAAACTATGTTCTACCAAACAAACTTTCTTGTTACTTCTTCCATAAATCTTCCCAATGGCTTCGCTTCAACCCACTTTCTAAAGTAATCAATTGCAACGATTAGAAATTCTGCACTACTAGCTCCTTTGGGGAAAGGTCCAATTAAGTCGATTCCCCATTTTTCAAATGGCCAGGCTTCATATCCCTATCAAAGTGGCATGTGGCATGTGATATTGGGGTGTTAATTTGGCAGCTTTAACACTTTATCATGAAGTCATGCATATCGTTGAACATGGTTGGCCAATAGTACCCTACTCAAATTATTTTCTTTCCAATTGTTTGAGATCCTTGTTGCGTTTCGCATAATCCTTCATGAACTTCTTTCATGATTTCGCTTGCTTGCGATGATCCCACACACTCTATCCATGAAGATAAGAAACCTTTTTTTTGTATAAGATTCCCCCCTCATAAACATAGTTGTAAGATCGCAATTCCAACTTTCTGGCCTGTATCTTGTCTGCTGGCAATTTTTCCATTACGAAGTAATCTTTCAATGGTGTCATCTAGTTTGTTTATTTTGTTTAGAATGTTGGCACAGTTGTTATGACTGTACTTCTGGCTGGTATAACTTCTACTTTCACATCTTTCTACCCCATGAACGAATCAAATTCAGCTGTCGCCTGTTTACTTAAGGCATATGTCTTGGTATTTTCACTTCTCGGTACATGTTGAATGTCAAAGTATTCAATTTGACCAATGAGCTGGCAAACTTTTCATAAATACTTTATCAACAGATCCTCTCGCACATCGCAATCTCCCTGCACTTGCTGAACTACTATATGTGAATCGCTAAAGCACTTAATGCTTTTGACCTTCATCCTGATTGTAAGGTCTAACCCGCGTATTAGTGCTTCAGATTCGACTTCGTTGTTGGTGAGTGAGAAATCAAAAGAAGTCGAAACAAAGTGAATATATGTACTCTCCCTCGTATGGATTTACCAGTAGGAATCCTGCACCGCAACCTTCTTTGCTAGATGATCCAACAACAAATATTTTCCATGTGATGTCCGTCTACTTGGATTTCTCTTTGTCGATTCCAAGATTTTCTGGTGTACTTTTCGCTTATGCATCTGTGCTTTTCATTTCTGCGATGAAATATGTAAAAGTTTGCGCCTTTATTGCAGTTCACGGTTGAAACTGGATCTGACACTGCCCTAATTCAAGAGCCCATTTGGTCTTTCTGCCGGACGATTATGGATTTCTTAAAATATTCTTAATTGGGTAGTGAGTATAAACGATGATTCTATAACTCTAAAAATAGTTTCGTAGTCTCCTTGCTGATTATACTAATGCGAGAGCTAACATTTCAATTGGAAAGTACACCGTCTCTCCACTTTGCAGTATTCTACTGACGTAGTATACTGGAACTTGTCTTTGTCCTTCTTGACGCACCAAAACTTAACTTACTTATTTTCTTGAAATTTCCAAGTACAGATATAGGGTTTCTCCAGGGATTGAGCTGTTCCTTTAACGACTCATACACTTTCTAATTTTCCTTATTCCAACTGAACTTCTTGACCTTTCTAAGGATTTCAAAGAGTGGGAAATGTTTTTTAGCAGCCTTTGAAATGAATCTGCTAAGTGATGCTAGTGATCCCATCAACATCTGAGCTTCCTTGAATGTTCGCGGTTGAGGAAGGTCAACTATTGCTTGTATCTTTTCTGGGTTAGCCTCAATCCCATCGGAGGATACTTTATCCCACCCCAAAAAAATTCTTGCGCCTACTTTAATTATGCATTTCTTAGGGTTGAGTTTCATACCAACTGTACTTAGCGCATCCAAGGTTTCTTTCAATTCTTGAGCGAAGTGGCATACCCTTTTGCTCTTAATAACCATGTCATTAACATATACTTCAACATTTTGTTCTATTTTACTGCGAAATGTAGTGTCGACTACTCTTGGATATCTTACTCCGGCATTCTTCAGGCCATCGGCATCCTCACGTAGAAAACACTCCGAAGCTTGTTATGAAAATTGTCTTTTCCGCATCTTCTAGGTTCATCAGTATTTGGTGGTATCCGTTATACACATCCAAGAATACTAGGACTTCGTATCTTGATATCGCTTCCACTAACTTGTCGATTTTAGGCAAATGATAATAATCTTTTGGGCATGCCTTGTTTAGATCAGTGAAGTCTATACACATCCGTCGTCCTATGTCCGCCTTTTTTACCATCACTGGGTTTGCTAACCATTTCGATTAGATTACTTCCTACGAAATATCGGTATGAATCAATACTCTAACTTCCTCTTCGATCATTTTCTGTCTGTCAATAGCAAAGCTTCGTTGCTTTTGCTCGACTAGCTTGATTGAATCATTATTATTCAGAGAATGGGTAGCGATTTTTGGATTAAATCATCCCATGTTCTGTACAATCTATACGAATGTTTCTTTCTGACTTCGCAGGATTTCCATCACCTTTTCTTTCACCTCGGTTGGAAGATATTTTCCTATCTTGACACACTTTGAAGTGTCTTCGTCATCCAAAATGACAACTTCAGTTTCTTCTCCGAGATCCACTTGAGGTTCCGATTGCTTGAGTAAGCCATTGTCCAAGATGATGTTGACCATTTTTGTTTGTCCAGCATTTCTTCCTACTTTCATCGTGATAACCATGCATTGCCTAGCTGTTTGCTAATTTCCCCTTATCATGGCGATTCCTGCTGGAGTTGGAAACATCATCACTAAGTGATATGGGAACATATCGCCTTCGTTGTATTCATCTAGGGCCTACCGATGATGGCGTTAAATGGACTTTGTGCATCTATGACATGAGAGTCGCAATTAATGGTTCAATTTTTGTCATTTTCACCTACGGTAAAAGGCAATTGTATGTTACCCAAAGGCATTTCCGCTCACCCTACAAAGCCTACGAGTGGGGATATAGACTTCTTCTAATCAGTTCGTTTGAATCCCAATTTATCAAAACAATCGACAAATAGGATTTTAATTGTGCTCCCGTCATCCACAAATACCCTATGAACCGTGACATTTCAAAGCTTAACAATAGTGACCATCGGGTTATTATGTGGCGAAGCGTTGGGAACTGCATCTTCTTCGCTAAATGTTATTGTCTCATCCGAACGAAGTATTTTATTAGTAAGCTCTTGAGGTGGAGAGTATCCAACCCTGACTTTCCAGGCATTGTTAGATGAATATTCGACTGATCCATGGATTGATAGGATTTTTTTGAGGCATCATTTGCCAGGTCCTCTTCATAATCCATTGTTACTGTCATCTTCTAATTCTTACTCTGTGTATTCACTTTGTCTTGGTTTTTTCCATTGAGTTTCCTATTCTTTTTGTCTTAGTTGTACCGGTTTCCTTCATCTCCCTTTCTGTATGGGCTCAAATAACCATTTATCAAATTCTCCTCTATTTGCCTTCTCAAGTCTCTGTAGTATTCGATGCCATGTCCATGGTCCTTGTGGAAGGCACAATAGTATTACCTAGACCGCTTGTCTGATGGTGCTATCATTGGCATAGGTTCACTAAACAACTCCCTGTTCGCTTGTCAAATCTTCTTTCGATACTTTGTCAAAAGAGTTTTTGGAAATGGTGTCATTTGCACCCCTAATTATCTTCCTTTGAAAGGGATATTCCCCCTCCCTTTCTTGACAAAACCTCACTGTGGATCTTCCATTATTCTTTTTTTACCTTGCTCGTGCTCTATCTTACAGTTGTTAGCTTCCCCAGTTAGCACATACTGTTCAATCATTTTTTTGCAGTTCCCTTGGGTTTTCAGGCATATTTTTATGAGTTCCTTGTAAAATTCTCCTGATCGCATGCCACCCATAGAT
Source organism: Rubia tinctorum (assembly GCA_032355605.1). Classification (NCBI taxonomy): domain Eukaryota; kingdom Viridiplantae; phylum Streptophyta; class Magnoliopsida; order Gentianales; family Rubiaceae; genus Rubia; species Rubia tinctorum. The sequence continues at coordinate 25,538 of JAULKM010112235.1, forward strand.
TCGCCTAACAATGAATGGAACGACAAATCGAGAACTTACAAACTTATGGTGATGATCCTATTGTGGTAATTTGCAAGGATTTCATCATTTCGATGGGCTATAATTTTTAGGTCCGTTATTGTTTTGGTAAATTTCTGCTTCCGATAGAAGCGCCTCAATAAGTCTAACAAATGTGCCCAGGACCTAATACTTCTATTTGGTAGGTTATCGTACCATGTAATCTGTATCATTGATAATAAAATAGGGAAAGCTTTGCCGACTAATTCAATTTTTGGATCGTGAAATCGCATACTGTTGCAATAGGAATGTGGGAATTCCTTAGGGTCTACTGTTCAATCATAGATTTTCAAATAAAATGGTAGCTTGAAATCCTTTAGCATTTTGAAATCTCAAATATGTGGCACTAATGGTGACTTGTCTGTATCATCATCTGCCGTTATATCCCTTAACTATTCTTTATAATTAAGGCTCTCATGCCTCTAACTTGCTTTTTTGTTTCTTTTTGGGGATTTCGGTTTGATAGTAGCTAAGAATTGGTTGTATAGATGCTCTCTATTTGCTTCTAAGAAAGCTGTGAAAACTCCCCTCTCTTTTTCTAGATTTGTGTTAGAAGATTCAGCTTCTTCTTCATCATCCTCTGCGTATCTCTTTGTTGTGTTCCCGCTCTTTACTGGGAACATGCTCTTGATCTTGATTAAGGTGCATGCTCTTATTGTGGCCAACTATTCATTCTTGTGTATGGTGATTCTAGCTTCTGGTGAAAATCATTGTTATCCTGAAAGGAATGCAGGACTTCAAAAAGGAAAAAATTTCTTATCCCCATAGATGGCGCCAATGATGTGGTATTTTTTATCAGGCTAGATGGCTGATATTCACCATTTTGTCACTATGAACCTGCAAGAAAGATCATGAAAGTGATTCTGGGGAAAGAGCTCCGACGACCAAGTTAGTTCCTTAAGAGAATTGGTATTTCTCGGTTTAGTGTCACTTACGTTAGCCAGTGTCGATGTTCTTGTATTTTTAGTGGGCTGTAGTCATAGCTTTGCATTGCTAGGATTTCATATCATGGGCTGCATCGTGGTTACTATAAACTTGGTTTATGGCTGAGTCTTGATCGTGGTTCAGCCTTTCTCGATTCATGATTTAGTCCTTTTGAACACGGTCCCTATTTTTTTGGTTTGTGGCTAAGTGTTCTTGCATGTGACTCTGTGTTTATTAGTTCATAGATAAACCTTGGGCTAGACCCTAAGGCCAACAATTTGTAGTCTATGGGCTAGGTATACACCAACTATATATATGGCCTTCAACCTCCTAGGGTTTTAAAAAGTAGTTAGTTTTCATTTAGTGTGTTAGGTAGAAATGAAGGCTAGGAAAATTCTCTCTCCTCTCTTCTCTCTTCATTTACTACATAGATTCATGACATTTATTCCAATGATTTCCATAGATCTAATGTTAGTAGAGTAGGTTATTTCTTGGGATAGTTATTTGTAAGCATGATTGACTCGAACCTTCAGGGTTGTTCTTTTTTACCAAATTACTCGCGGGCACATTTCAAATATGAGAATTTATATTTTTGCTCCCTTACTCACTACAAACCAATATAGAGTAGCTAGTGGCAAGTCTAGGGTCGTTTACAGATATACTAGAATTTGATGGTCAGCTTTACACGATCCATAATCAGGCATCACCTCAATTGTGAAACGGGAGTAGCTAATTCTTAAGAATAGATAATTTGGGGAGGGGGTATCTAAAACTACAAAGCATGCAAGCAAAAGAGATTAAAACTATAATAAACTAGTCTTGGGGATATTTGTATAATATGATCAATTAATGACTTTGTCCTAGATTGTATTACATGTAAGACATATAAACCTATCTTATGTCTAAGTCACTTAGTGTGGAGATGGCCAGGAATTCCCAATGTCTGTCACACAAAGATTTGTCACCGCCATCACACCACCTCCGTAATTAGGGAATGCACTTCGATTGACCTTTTTGATATCGTAATTCATTCCCCATCATCTCACTCTTGATGCTAACAAGCCCCCCACCCACCCTACCCTCCGCTTAAAGGACCTCAGTCTTGCGTAGGTCGCAACAGTTAGATTAAAGAGTAAGGAAAGCACGTCTCAGGCACTCCACTATGAACACCAACCCTATGCCTAGAGAAGCAAAGGAATTGACATCTCTTAATGACTCTAGGGTTGTGCCAAAATCCTAGTCTCTACAAACTATAATGCTTAATCTATCAAATTAAGCCAAGGGTTTCCCCTCGTTGGGTAGTCTAACGCTCCCAACATGTAATCACACATGACTAGCCAATTAGAATTAAAGTCTAACGATCATGTCATTACTCTAAAGGTATCATGAATGAACTCATCTTCCCGGTACTCTCTAGCCCAAAATAGCCTAATCTACAAATCAAGCATAAATATTCGTAGGATATAAATGGATAGGGTAATCTAAAATCTCACAAAGTCAAAATCAAGATCAAGTCATGAATACAAACCTACTACAATAACTACTTGCCTCTACTTCTCCCACTTAGTTATTAAACCATAGAAAACTAAAGGTGGCGTATCTAGTAGGTAGGATTGGGGCTTAGAGAGGCTCAAAAAGCTAGGGAACCCTACCATCCACACTAGCACGGGTCGTGTAATAGTACACGACCCATGAAAAAGCACTCGAGGCGAGAACTAGAGGTGTTGCAGGGCTGTTATAAGCGCAGGGACGTGCAATTCTACGCGTCACACCATCTGAGTGCGCAGGACGTGCCTGGACCCTTGGTCACTCCATTATGAGCACGCGGGCTGTGCATAATTACATGGCCCGTGGTATGGTCGTCAGATTCTTGGCATGGGGCATGACACGGGCTGTGCTAGTATTCGACTCTTCTGGACTTAGCTCTTTTTCTTCGTCGTATCCATCTACTGCCACGTTTTGGCTCATGGCTTTTATTCTTCTACCATCATTGTGAATGTCCTTGTACAACCTACTACCATTCTTGCGAATGGCTTTCTAAAAGCAGACCTGTCCAGGCTTTCCAATCTCTCGGTGGTGGTTTCCACTCCAGGAACTTCACCGTGCGATCAAAAAGCCTGGGAAAATTTATGTCTAAATATAACGATGGAGCTTAGTTGGTGAGAGCAATTGAGTGACAAAGGTAGCCATCCGATCATGCTGATCATACACCACACATCGTCCTTCTCTAGGGACAAGTGCAACCATCTCGGTATTCCTTTTCTTGAGCATGAGGTCTATGCAGTTTCCCATCGCCGCTGTAAGAGTGATGTCGTGGTCGTTGGAAAAAAAATGGTACGAGGAGGTGGTTTTGTGTGGTGGGGAGGATGTATTTGTCTGTAACACCTAATATGATTTCAGATTTTATATACCGATGGAGTCATTTGAAATTATGAAGATAATCACTCTGGGATATGCTTTAGAAATTGTACTCGCTCAGTGGTTGCTTATATGTAAATGGAGGAAGCTCTATTTTGTCTTCCTTATGTTCATGGACGCCCCCAGCAGTAGCCAACCTTGTGTTTGGTCGCTAACTTTAGCTTCTAGACTAAAACCGTGTTGAAGTACTCTCGCTAGGGTGAAACTTTTCTGCTTATTCTAGGTATCTTTTTAGGTCTTTCCTGACCTGTTTTAACCTTATTCCATGCTCTTTTAAGCTTTCTTTAAAATAAATCTTGATAAACATGTGCTACCTAGGGTACTAGATACATATACAAAGATTTAACATGTCCATTTATTTAGGTACATAGATTGAATGGGGAAGAACCTCTAATTTTAAAGGTGGCTTCAATGCAGACACTCAAGCAATTTCTAAAAAAATTTAAAAAATATTATCAATTTTATGTGTGTGCATCTTTAGTGCTGGCTAGTATATAATTCACTATCACAGGACTGACCCTCTAACACCAGTTTTTCGAAAGTTCTAGCACCAGTTTTTGGGGTCCGAAAAACCGGTGCCTAAATAGCCGGTGAACCATTTTCACTGGATTTTGAAAAATTGGCTCTAGATTTAGCACCGGTTTTTTGGTTAGCACCGGTTTTAATGGCACCGGTTTTCATATATTAGCACCGGTCTAAAAAATGGTGTTAAATTTGCACCGATTTTTAGAAAATTGGTGTTAAAATTATCACCAATTTTTGATTTGAAATTGTGATTGGGCGCTGATCGCAGCTGCGCGCAGTTGCTCTATTAGTTCCATTTGGTAAAAATAGATTTGGAAATAGGTGCTGACCGCAGCTGCACGCAACTGCTCTAATACTTCACTACAAATAGTAAAACAATCTAACAACATATATATGGTCACATCTAGAAACATCAAAAAAATTTCCACTAAATGTATGATACAAAATTAATAATGTATGGGACTAAACATAACTATCCCAAATATAACTATCTATGCAACTAGACATAACTTTAGCTCAAACTAGCAATTAAATTATGTGGCATATACACATCAAATCACAAGGCTAATTCACACATCTATGGTCCTTAGAAATGCTTAGATGTACCCTATCATACCATACGGAAAATGTGTCTTGTTTTGATCCTTAACATCACCCCTCAAAGCCTTGGATCCCGCTCCGCTAGTTAAAAACTGTATTGGGCTGCATCAAAATGGAAAAATATTTAGTATTTCTCCTCATTATTTCCTTTACATTTATATAGGTAACATCACACAGTAGCAAATTGTTCTGAATTGCAAGTTTGTACTAACAAGTTAATCAACTTGTACAAGGAAATCATACCATTGGGAATATCCATGAGAGGCGTTCCACGGCTCTGCAAAATCACCACACAAAGTAAATAAGAATTACAAAAACGAGGTGTAATCAACCCCCAACACTCACAAATCCTAGTACCTTTTCAAATGATAGGGGCTTTGGCGAAGAACTTCTGGCAAGAGAGCTCTCAGCGTAGCGCTCCACAACCTTTCTCTCCCAAGTGGGCCTTTCAATTGTCGGCGTTGTGGGTGGCGTAGCCTCCTTGGGAGGTCATCGTTGTGCCTATGAAAGATATTATTTATATGCCCTAATTGCGGCTAACTACTAGAAAGTAGCTAGTGGTAAGTTGGAGTTGTCCACGAGGAAAAATGGGATTTTATCGAGTGTTAAACGTAGTTAAAAAGCATATGAAGAAGTCACTCTACGTGTGTGGTAACCAAGTTGGGGGGATTTGATTTTAGAAAACACTACGACTACTTTAAATAGATAAATTAAACAATAAATAGAGAAAACAATATTACCACGAACACAATAGCACGAAAATGTAATTAAGATAATAACAAGTCCTGGGCGCAATTGGTTCACATTTCTAGTTATCCTTTGATCATCTACTAATCATCATATTTTTATGCATTAACCACGTGTTGTGGAGAACTTGTCAACACCTTTCGAGTGAAGACATTTCTCACCTCACCTCGGTTATAGTTAGAGTGGGCGATTGGCGCCACACAATAACCCTTACCCTCAGGTCATTCTAGACGATCGGCATCAAAGACTTCCCTAAGAATAGTAGTAAACATGGAGACCCAACACAACTACCACAATGTCCTACAAGCGAGAAACATCGGGATATCACAATTATGTTCCCTAATGATGACTACGAGGATCGGTCTTCATGCTAGACGTCATTAGTGTACTACTTCGATAATTAGGCAAACTCATTCAAATTCATCTCAAATCTAAGCAATTTCATCAATTAATAATCATAATTAGTTGTTACACCCAATTATAACTTAACATTAACCAATGATAATCACATCGATAAAAAGACAAAGTCTCTCGGGTTTGACCAAAAACCTAGCAAAGAATTAATTCATAATCTTCAACTAGTTGATCATCCTAGTCTAAATCATGCCTTAATCACACAAAAAAAGCATAAAACATAGTTGATAATCATAGAACAAAATAGGATAAACCAAGTCTCACAATATCATGCTAGAAATGCTTACCAATTGCTCCCAAGATGAAATTTAGGCTAGATAATGGAAACCCATAACAAATCTACAAGAATCCATGGAAGAATTACAAAAACTAAGAAACGATGAAGAAAAACTAGGGTTTTGAGTGTCCAAGTCAGGTTTACACAAATGGGGAAGAATGAGGGTATTTATAGTCTAAGAATTAAAAGAGAAAAGCAATAAAATGGTTGTTGGGCTCTTTGACATTGACCGTGTCAAATTGACACTGGCTGTGTCAAGTGTTCTACCCATCTTCTACCAATTTCCAGAATAATTGGCCTTCTCTTCAAAATTCCGTCGCTACGGGTGAACCGTTGATATGTTTTGAGAGTTCTTATAATCAATTTTATAGTGCTCGAGAATACGAATCCAATGGTACTACCTTCAGAGGTTGGTTCTTCTTGTATTGTTCCCAAAACTCGGTTCAAACTTCCAGATCACAATTCATCCGCTTCTTTATCTTCCTTCTCCGACCCTTTTATCTTCTACCAAATTTTGACTCGTGATCTTCAATCTTCTACCATCCTTGCGAATGGCCTTCAATAAAATACTCCAAAGTGCTTACGAACAATCTATAAATTAAGCTCACAAAAAGGAATCTAGATGCTCATAAGGACAAAAAATCCATTAGACTCAAATTAGGTTTAAAAATGAAGGATTTAGATACGAAAACCGAAAACGGTTATCTAAACCCTTTATGATGTAAACCTACCTAAATCTAGCAATCTTCCAACAAACAGATAACAAAAGAGATGTTAAATGCTTCAAAAAATACATGCATTTGACGTCTCATCAACTCCTGATTTGATGTGGGCTTCAGAGAATGCTCATGGCCCTTTTGTCTAAAGTTGTTCCGCATAGGAATTTGTTTCATAATAACAACTATTTTCTATGGTTCCGCCCATAGCAGATTGATAATTGTATCTTGACCATCGAATGTAGATGGTGAAGGATTAGTTGGCTTGCTTTCTTTCTCTCGTATTACCTATCCTCAATAAATATGAACTCGTGCAAAGTTATAACTTGAATGAATAAAAGGATAACTAGATCGATGGTATGTTAGTGTTTGGTTACAAGACTTGGGTGGAACAATCATTTTATACAACATGGTCCAAAAATCGAGTGCATTTCTAGGAGATGGTGTGCAGTCCACCGCAGCATATTCTAATTTTGGAACCATGTTTGAAATTAAAACGAGGTTATTTTTCCTTACCATTGTCTATTCTGATTCTCTAATCGGCGTCATAACTTTGATTAATGGAGTTTTTTATATAATCGAAGCTAGTTTCAATTTAGGAACATTTATTAAGTGACACATTAATGGAAGGTTAGAGGGCGATTCAATCCCCTTCTTTCATAAAGTGACTTCATTTATAACAACTACCTCTCTACACCCTCAAAAACTTAAGAGACGTCATTCAATCCCATTTTCTAAACCCTTGTTTTCTTGCATGCTATCAATCTACAAATAATTTTTCACATTTTCTCATCCAGCCTCATAGAATGGATATGAGGATTTATCAGCTACACAAGATGGTGACATCCATAACATGCCTCATTGTTTTCTTTTGCACGACTCCACGTTCAAAATTCGCCATGGAAATGCTTGGACATGAGAAGACAAAGTTAGTTTCAGTCATTGTTTTTGTTCATGCGTGTTTTTTTTGTTATGAAGTTATGGATTGTTAATTACCAATAATAGGAGTTAATTATTTGACTAATATGATATTGAACACAAAGATAAGTCCTTTTTGTCGATGCCTTTTAGTTTTTACTAATGAAATATTGGTTTGTAGGATTCATTGGCAGACATTCAATTAATTTGGTAGGCATTAACATTGTCTAAAAATTGCGGTCAAGGTTGAAAAACCAACCCTTGAGGATCCGCAAGAAGTTTTCCACGTGAAGTGGTGATTAGGGAGAACGCCTCCAATTGGTAATCTCTTAATTTTTTTAAATACATTCCTATCATTCAGCATGTTGTGAAAGCATTGTGGATAACTTTGGGCCTATCTTTGCAAATATGAAGTTGTTGGTGAATTCTTTGTCAGCTCTTTTTGGGCATACTAGGTTCTCCGAGTAACATCGTGGAGTATTGGAAGTATTATTTCTTTCCAAAATAATAACCGTACATACCTCTCACTCATCAATACATTCAACGAGCAACTATCTACTAGTTTAGGTTAATGAAATTTAACTAAATCAAACATTTCAAATTAGTTGAAGTTAAGGTATAAAACAACGTTTAGTAACATTAGTGTATAACAACCCCGCGCACACACAAAAAAATAAAATTAAAAAAATACCTTTACATTTGTTTTGTCTAATTTAATAAATTAAGTCTTGCTATGTATTCAGGCTTAGTTACATTTTCTTTGTCTACTTTAATTCATTAAAGCCTTACTATATATACACACACACATCTCATTTTGTCTTACAATTATATTTATCATACAATTTGTATATTAGTTTCAGAAACTACTAACATATGTTGGTCATTGAATGCAAACAGGAACTACATTTATGAAAACATTTTTGTTACTGATAACCGCATTTCAGACAATGTTTTCGACTACAGATGTCATCTCGTAGTGGAAGCATTTATAGAGTCAATTGCCATTCTGATCTTGAAACTAAAAAAAAAATTCAATTTCATAGAGATCAACATTTTTTTGAAACGTTAACTAATAAAGGAACTCAATAAACACACTTCCAAATCCATTCCCAACATCGCAACCTTTCATACTTTCGACACAACTTTTGAAATCACAACTTCTCCCGGCGCTGAAGGGATACTTGAACCGACGTTGTATTCCAAAATTGGAACTTAACGTTGTCGATCTCTATTTTGGCTACAAGAGGTCACCTTCACATTCCAGGAACAAATTTCCAACTCTAGAAGTATGTTTCACGCACGACGATTTTCATTGGTTCAAATATCAGAAAAATAACAAGGCGTTTTAAATAACATCAACCACAACATTTGGAAACACAGTGCACATAATTTTTAACAGTGATAATGGAACCAATGTACAGCGAAGAAGTTGGGTCTGAAGCGATGCCAAGGACGGAAATTCGTAATCGCTGTTCAAGTACTCTTTTCATCATCTTTAATTGCTTTCTTTTGCACTAGTGACTAGTGATGTGCATGGGTTTAGGACCAGACCCAAACTCACATGGTCAAGAGCCATTGGATCGGGTATGAGTCAAAAAAATTAGACGCATCGGGTATGGGTCCAGGTCTAGAATATTAAGACTCAGCCCCGATCCAGACCACGCAAACCCAACTCGTGGACCCATATAACCTTAACTAGTATATAATTTTACCCTACCTCCTAAATCACTTTCACATCCTCTATGTATTTTTTTATTTTCAATTTAGTTAATATTATAGGCTGTATTTTTGTTCTTGAAAAATTAACTCAGTTGCGCATTGAATTTGAACTATTTGTATTTAAAATAAATACTACTCCCTCCGTCCCGGAATAATTGGCACATTTTGTGATTTTCGTCCGTCCTACATAAAATGACACACTTTAATTCTTACCAAAAATGATAAAGAATACTCCCTCCGTCCCACTTTAAATTGTTTATTTACTTTTTCACGGTCTTCAATGAGCATGTTTGACAGTAAACATCTCTAGTTACATTTAATAATGTCACATAAAAAATAATATTTAGAAAATAGATATTAAGACAAATCTAACAATATCTCACATGATATATTTATTATTTACAAATCAATTTATATTTAGGGTCAAAGTTTGTAAAGTTTGACTCTCAAAAAGCAAATAAGCAATTTAGAGTGGGACGGAGGGAGTATGTTGTAAAATTTCTACATTATCCTTTTTAACTTCAACAACTTTATGGTTGTCCCCACAGCTTTCCCAAAATATCCCTACTTTTTCAAAATTATTCTTTGTCAGCTCAACTTGCATAAAATATCGAGCCACATTTCAATGTGTCATTTATTCCGGGGCGGATGAAGTATTAGTTTTATTTAGCGAAGATTGTTTTTTAGAAAATTAGACCCATTTAGCACCTATTTTGGACCCAACACCCGCTAGACCCATATAGTTTGAGTATGAGTCTAAGTTTTCAAACCCTATGGATCCAGATCGAGTCGAATCTAACTAAATTTTTATAGGGTCAGATCTGTGTCATATTAGACCCAACCTAAACACAACCCATGATCATCCCTAATATTGTCATATCAAATATTTCTATTAGTTTTTTCTTAAAAAATGAAGTCTAGCATACGTATTTGAGTCATTTGACGGAAAATAACCATGCCACCTATAATATCTCCTCCATTTCAATTCAAATTACATATCAATTAATATCACATTATTTAAAATACATGTTTAATAGTTAATATGTTACAACGTATAATAAAGACAAATAAAAAGTTGATATATAGAAACTACTTGTTATGACGAACTAAACAATATTACATACGATAATTTCGCTATTCATATATATTGAAATATGCGGTAAATTTTAATAAAAAATAGTGTCCAAAAGATAATTGTGCAATTCAAACTGGGACACATGGAGTAACATTTTTGTATATATTGATTTCATAATCAAAACCTAAAAACTTTGACTAAAAATAGTTAAAGCATCCACAATGGTAGCTCTTTAACCCCACTTTTCTTAATAATGAGCATTTCTTATTTGAGGAGGACCATTGTGGTGTTTTAAGAACCACTCCTTAGTTAAAAATTAGGTACTTTTTGTTTGTGAAAAACTAACCAATCAATGATGGGCTCTTGGCATGACTTGTTTTGTATTATTTTTAATTTTATTGGATTATAATCAAAGTTTAATTTTGATTATGTATACATTTTCATAAATGAGATTATTTGTTTTTTTAAATTTGAATATTTTTTAATTTTATTTATGTATTTAATATTATTTTTATAACACGTAATACATTATGTTGGAATGTAGAAGATCAAAGTCCAACTATGCAAGTCACATAAGAGTTAATTCAAGAATTTCAAACTTCAATCCATCGACCCTCGGAGATTCGGGATCAGGACATCATCATCAACTTGGAGTGGATATCGTTGAATATATTTCAAACGTTTTGGAAATAAGCATCAATTGTAGTGTTTTTAGAAAAATATTATAAATATTGATTAATATTTCATAATTTTAAATCTTATAAATTTTATGTAAAATGTTATTATGGATGAAGAATAAACATGTTTGTATTATATTTATCTAGTCACTACAACATATTTTTTTTAAATTTGCATGATATTGACAATTTATAAAATATAAATAAAAGTTTAATTTTTTTAATATTAAAGATGGTGATGTGACACTAAATAAGTGATTCTCAAATATCATTTCATTGTTGGTAGTTGGTTCTTATCTAACTTTTACCAAAATTGACGATGTAGCACTTAAGAAGTGCTCCTCAAGTCCACTACCATTGTATATGATTTAAGTGTTCTCTTGTTTCCTAACCCGCTTCTCACCTAAGCCTCGTCCTGTTGGGTTTAAATTCATCAGAATTCAACATCAATAAATTAAATTCAGCATAAATAAGCTAAATTCAGCGCTAATAAACCCAACATTGAAATAAAAAATTAATTAATAAATATTTATTTGGGTTCTCGATAGTCACTGGTTCAATTATAATTCTAAAAGTAAAATATATTATGAGTACAACATCATTTTGGAAGCTTTCTTTTTTTTGAAAAAAAACAAACTATCAATTAATTCAATTCAACACCAATAAAATAAATTCAGCACTATTAAACTAAATTCAACACTAATAAATTAAATTCAACACTATTCAAATAAATTGAACACCAAATAAGCTCAACTGGACAAGGCCCTAGTCCCGAAATTTTCTTACGAGTTGAAGTTATTCTTATTCATCCATTGATAGAATGATTTGCCGTAATGAAATATGTATTACTGACAAGAATAAATAGAGTGCAATAAGGAAAGCTAGTACAACTAGAACTCTAGTCTAGTCATCAAGATAATATCAAATCTAATCAGAAACCTGATTTATTCTAACACCCTCCTCCCTCAAGCGAAGCGTCAGATGTTTAACAACGCAAAGCTTGGACTTAAAAAACTCGAACAGCGGACGAGAAAGACTCTTGGTGAAGATATCGACAATCTGAAGATAAGTGGAGACATGAGCCACTCGAAGCTTGCCAGAGGCAACTAACTCCCAAACAAAGTGGTAGTCAATGCCAATGTGTTTGGCCCGCTTGTGAGTAACCGGATTCTGGGCCAAGAAGATGACACTACTGTTGTCACATAACAGCAGTGGTGAACCAGACAACGGAAGACGTAGATCGCGAAGCAAATGAGTCAGCCAAATAACCTCCGAAGCTATGTTAGCTAGTGCTCGATACTCGGATTCTGTGCTGGAACGTGAAATTGTAGGCTGCTTCTTGGCACTCCACGAAACAAGGTTTCCAACAAGGAAAACAGCATACCCATAGGTGGAACGACGAGTCTCGAGACACCGAGCCCAGTCAGCATCAGAATAGCCTAAGACCTCCGGAGTACTAGCCGAACGAAAGAAGAGTCCAAAATGTAGATTTCCTCGAACATACCAAAGAATCCAAATGACTGTAGCATAATGATCATCAAGAGGATCCTGGAGAAACTGACTGACAGTATTGATCGAAAAAGACAGATCAGGGCGAGTGATAGTTAAATATTGTAGAGTTCCCACCAGAGATCGATATAAGGTCGGATTCCGGAACGGATGACTGGTCGAATTATGGAGCTGCGAACCAGGGACAAATGGAGTAGAGACTGGGACAACATCCGTCATCCCAACACGTGCAAGTATATCCCGAGCATACTTCGCCTGCCCAAGAAGTAAGCCTGAGGAAATAGGCGATAGTTCAAGACCAAGGAAGTAATGAAGAGCACCCAAATCCTTCATAGCAAACTCTCTGTGGGTCCAATCGATGAACTAGCGGAGAAGCGTCGAGTCATTGCTGGTGAAGATAATATCATCGACATAAACTAGTAGATAAAGTAATGATGATCCCCGGGAAAGAACAAATAAGGATGTGTCGGCAGAGTTGCACTGAAACCCAAGCTGAGTCAGATAAGCCCTGAATCGCTGAAACTAAGCCCGAGACTCCTGCTTAAGACCATAAATCGCCTTTCGCAAGCAGAAAACATACTCAGGATGAACTGGATCCTTATAACCAACAGGTTGCGCCATGTATACTGGGGTATCAAGAACACCATTAAGGAAATCATTCTTGACATCCAACTAATGAAGTGGCCAAGAACGCATTGTCGCAATAGCTAGAACTGTTTGAACTGTGGATGCTTTGACCACAGGGCTAAAAGTATGGTCAAAGTCAAAACTCGGAATCTGCGAAAACCCCTGAGCAACAAGACGCGCCTTATGGTGATCAACTGTACCATCTGGGTGAAACTTTAGTCGATAAACCCATTTGGAACCAACGACGTTGACATCCAATGGACGCGGAACAAGATCCCAAGTGTGTTGTTCTTGAAGTGCTGAAAACTCATCATCCATAGCAGAAACCCAGGCAGGATCTTTGAGAGTAGCATGATAATCGGTGGACTCCGTCCGTGCCAGTAAAGCAGCAAGTAAACCATGAGCCATAATATCTAAATAGTTACGACGTTGAATGACACTAGTAGCAGACCTGGTACTCATCCGATGTGCGCGGGCGGGAGGAGGAGAAGCTGATGGTGGTGATAGCTCCGGTGAGGCTGGCGGACTGGCATTGACCGATAATGCTGGGGATAATAACATTGGACTTGGCGATGACGTAGCTACATGCGGGACCGGTAAATCTGGATCATAATTCGAGGAACAGACGGTACATGAAGCAGGGGCCGATGATGTGGAAGCTGACAAAATGACAAAAAACGTTCCATCAGGATCTATAAAATTTGAGACATCCAGTATCGAGAAAGCAGAACCCGTTGTCGAAGTCGAGGCAAAGGAAAAGTGTAACTCATCAAATCTGGCATGACGAGTGACAAAACCTTGCTCGTAGAAGGGTCAAAACACTAAAAACCCTTGTACTGAGAGCTGTAGCCAATAAAGACACAAGGAATGCTCTGAGGAGCAAGCTTGTGTTCCGCAAATGGGCGTACAAATGGATAAATCCGACACCCAAATGGATGAAAATTTGAGTAGACAGGATCACGACCAAAAAGTAACCGAAAAGGAGAAGCCCCATGCAGAACTGGCGTAGGCAACCGATTAATAGTATATACAGCAGTCGCAAAAGCATCATCCCAGTGCGAAACAGACATATGCGAGTGGAAAATAAGGGTGAGACCCATCTCAGCGACATGTCGATGTTTGCGCTCTACTCGGCCATTTTGTTCTGGTGTAGCTGGACACGAAATCTGGTGATGAGTGC
>JAULKM010112244.1:0-22746 GCA_032355605.1 Rubia tinctorum
ATCCCTCGATTTGATGGTCAACACAATCCGGTGAAGTATCTTGATTGGGAGCGACAAATTGAGAATCTGTTTGATCTTAACAATTATCAAGAGAAATAGAAGGTTAAAGTGGTGCAATATTCCTTCACTCCTTATGTGGCCGAGTGGTGGAAAATTGTGAAAGAAAAGAGACAACTTCTAGAAAGAGACCTATCTCCACCTGGGAGAGATTGAAGACTGAGCTTCGTAGTTATCATGTTCCGCCTACTTATCTAATGTAATAACATTCTTATTTGGTCAATATGAAGCAAGGAAATCGCACGGTTGATGAGTACTGGCAAGATCTTGAGTTGACCCTGAGAAGGGTCGAAATGAAAGAAGAATACGCCTTCATCAAAAATCGATTCATTGAAGGACTGCGGGAGAATCTTCAAACGCCAGTCAAGCTTCAACACCACATATCCATGGACTATTTGTTGATGAAATTAAGGTTGGTTAAGAGTACTATGCGGCCAAGGAAGCAACAATTCGGTTTTCCAAGTCAATGCTTAGGGTTTCACTCCACAAATCCTAGTTCTGGCCGAGGAAGGGGCACATCCATAGGCGGTCGAGGATCGGTTCAAACCTACTCAAATACGACCTATAGAACCAATGATAAGAGGTTGGAACCTCAAGCCTCTAACCAACAGTCATCAAGGAATTCAGGTAAGTCTCTTGTCTCTTCATCAAATTCGGTTTCAGTTAACACTCATACTTTTTTTCATTGTAAAGAAGGAGGGAATGTTTGTGGTAACCGTTTCCATGCTAGAGTGTTAGCCACCATTGAGGAAGGCGATGAAGAAGATGAATACGCTGATAAGCCACCTCTTGAGGATTTTGGAGAAGAAGAGGTAGAAGAAGAGATCGTCGTAAATGATCAAGGTGAACAAGGTCCGGAAACACAAGGTAATTTCGTGACATTGAGAGCCTTAAACTCTGAAGTGGCCGAAACTCAGGTATAAAAGATTAATATTATTCATACTCGATGCCTTGTGAAAGATAAAAATTGTTTACTGATTATTGATGGAGGATCTTGTGCTAATATTGTTTCCAATATTCTTGTTAAATTATTGTCTTTAGCCATTACTACTCATCCATCACCTTATAAACTATTTGGTTAAATGGTAGTGGTGAGATTAGGGTTAATAAACAATGCATGGTTAGCTTTAAGATCGGAAAATATCATGATTCTATCTTATGTGATGTTATACCTATAGAAGCTAGTTATATCTTGTTAAGACGACCTTGGAAATTTGATCGTTAATCTATGCATGATGCTTACACTTCCATTATCACCGGTGGAAGTTACCGAGGTTCAAAGGCGCATGAAATCGATAAAGAAAAGTTTGCGACTGAGTCTGATATGGCCAATCGGAACCCAACTCAAGGTTTAGAAACCCAAGGCCAAAGGGTGATTAAAAATAGCCAAAACCCTGGAAATTTTGATCATAAGTTAGGGACGGCCGATCCAGGTAACCCATGTAAGTTTTTGAATGATTCCGAAAAGTCGCGAAAGGTTTAATATTCACATCTTAGTCCCTTGCCATCTATTTTTATGATGGAATGTGAATTGCCAATTGAATATGGGAAATAATTTGATGCATCTATTAGGGACGTGAATCATGTTTTTTCTAATCATTCACATGTGTTAAATTTACATTTTAAAGAGAGTTATTTCGCCAATGAAGATATACATGTGCATGTACCTCCACGGTTTGCTGAGATGTTGCAGAAATTTGAGGATATTTTTCTGGAGGCATTGCCACACAGCTTACCCCCTCTGTGAGGCATTGGACATCAAGTATACTTGATTCCGGGTTCGGTTATACCTAGTTGACCAACTTACAAAGAAAACCCTAAGAAGGGAAGGAACTACAACGACAAGTTGAGGATTTACTTCAAAAAGGTTATGTGCACGAATCTTTGAGTCCTTGTGGTGTGCCTGTCATTCTAGTCCTTAAGAAAGATAAAACTTAGCGAATCTACATTGATTGTCGTGCTATTAACCGGATAAATATTAAGTATTGTCAGCATATTCCTACGTTAGATGATATGCTTGAAGATTTGCATGGATCTATGACTTATACTAAAAATTATTTGACTCAGTGATGTATGGAAAACTGCATTTAAAGCTAAGTTCGGGTTATATGAATAGATTGTTATGTCTTTCAGATAAACCAATGCACCTAGTACTTTTATGTGATTGATGAATCATGTATTGAGAAAGTTTATTGGTCGATTTGTTGTGGTTTACTTTGATGATATTTTGATCTATTCTAAGTTAACTGATGAGCATATTGAGCATGTTAAATCCGTTTTATGTGCACTCTGTGAGTCTAATTTGTATGCAAACATCAAGAAGTGTACTTTTTTGTGCTTCGGAAGTGGTGTTTCTCAGTTTTGTGGTCTCTAAGGAGGGCATAAAAGTTGACGAAACAAAAGTAGAGGCCATTAAATCTTGGTCGAGACCTACCAATGCCAATCAGGTACATTCTTTTCATGGTTCAGCTAAAGGTTTGTGCGTGATTTTTCATCTATTATTGCACCTTTAAATGAACAAGTTAAAAAGGATGTGAATTTTTTTTGGAATGATGCTCAAGATAATGCATTTAATGACTTGAAAGTACGATTATGTAATGCTCATGTGCTTGTTTTACCTGATTTTAATGGTACTTTTGAAGTTCATTGTGATACTTATGGTGTTGGTATTGGTGCTGTATTGATGCAAGAGAATCGACCTATAGCTTACTTCAGTGAAAAGATAAAGGGTGGTGCTCTAAATTATCCTGTTTATGGTAAAGAATTCTACGCAATTGTGAGTGCATTAGAGACTTGGCAACATTATTTATTTCATAAAGAATTCGCTATTCATAGTTATCGTGAATTTTTGAAATATTTGAAGAGTCAGATGAAGTTGAATAAGCGTCATACTAAATGGTCTAGTTTTATTTAATCTTTTCCTTATGTGTTGCGATACAAGAAGGGAAAAGAAAGTGTTGTTGCTGATGTTTTGAGTCGTAGACATGTTTTACTTACACGGTTGGAATGCATTATGTTAGGGTTTTCATTCGTGCGAGAATTATATGCTACTGATTCTGATTTTTCATCTGTTTATGTTGCATGCGAAAATGGTGCTTGTGAGAATTTTTTTCGGCATGATGGCTTCTTGTTATGAATAATAGGTTATGTGTTCCTCAATGTTCTATGCGTGAATTACTTGTTAGAGAAGCTCATTCAGGTGGTTTAATGGGACATTTTGGTGCATTAAAAACTTATAATTTGTAGCGAGAACACTTTTATTGGCCAAAAATGCCTCTTTCTGTTGATAGGATTTGTAGGAATTGTATTGATTGCTTGAAGGCTAAGTCAAAAACTGAGCTTCATGGTTTATATACTCCTTTACCTGTTCCTACACATCCTATGGTTGATATTTCTATGGATTTTGTTCTTGGATAACCACGATCCCAATCAGATAATGATTCTATCTTTGTGGTTGTTGATCGATTTTCGAAGATGGAACATTTTATTCCTTGTAGGAAAACAGATGGTGCAAAGGAAAACAGATGGTGCAAAATATGTCTCGGATTTATTTTTAAAGGAAGTAGTCCGACTTCATGGCATTCTTGCGTCCATATCCTACTTTTGGAATACCTTGTGGCACAAGTTAGGGACAAAATTGTTGTTTTCTATGGAAAGTCATCCTCAAACTGATGGACAAACAAAGGTCACAAACCACACTTTAGGAGCACTTCTGCGTGCCTTGGTCCAGAAAAAATTAAATAATTGGGAAGCGAGCATTCCGATTGCAGAGTTTGCTTATAATCAGACTGTTCATTCTACTACTTCTTTACCTCCTTTCGAAATTGTCAATAGATTTTTACCATATACACCTCTTGATTTACTTCCTTTGAATTTTAAACAGGTGCGTAATTTGGATGGAGAAAAGAAGGTTGAATTTGTGAAGCGATTACATGAGAATGTGTGATTGAAGATTGAAAGGACAAATGCTCAGAATGATGATAGAGCAAATACTGGCCGCCGGGTTGTACACTTCGAGGAGGGCGACTGGGTTTGGTTGCATTTGCTGAAGGAGAGATTTCCGAATTTCCGAAAATCTAAACTAAGTCCGTTATTTCTTCATTTAATAGAAATTGTTATTTATTGATTTTTGTCGATGATTGCACAAAATTTGTCTGGATATACTTTCTCGCACATAAATCACAAATTGTTCATCAATTTCAGCTTTTTTAGAAACTGTTGAAACTCAGTTTAGCACTAAAATTAAACATTTTTAATCAGGCTGGGGGTGAATTTCGATATGTATCCTCCTATCTTCAAAATCAAGGCATTTCGCATAGAGTCTCCTATCCTCATATACAATCTCAAAATGGTGTTGTTGAAAGTTGTCATTGTACGATTGTTGAGAAAGACCTCTCTCTCTCTCTCTCTCTCTCTCTCTCTTCTCGCATGCGCGACTGCCCACTATGTTCGAGGAACACAGTTTTTACACCTCTGTATATCTCCATAATCGTACCTTATCTCCTACACTCAGTCAATCATCTCCATAATCGTACTATGAATTTTTGAAAACATTTGGTTGCTTGTGTTGTCCCTTTCTTCGTCCATATCGATCAAATAAACTTGAAAATTGATCTTTTCCATGTGTGTTTATTGGGTACAGTTCTCACCATAAAGGTTATCTCTGCTTGCATGTTCCATCAAATTGTGTTTATATTGCCATTCATGTTTTTTTAATGAAACTAAACTCCCTTACCCTAATCACGGAGCTCTTGTATCATTTACTTCGTCTTGTGACTCTGATTTTGTACCCATCTCTTTATTAAAATTATCAACCTCTACTTCAGTCCTCAATCCCGTCTCGCCACCTTGGTTTTTGCCTGATTAACCATCCTCCGTCAACTCGGCCAACTCGCCGCCAGCTTCTTCTGGTGCGTCAGCTCCGACGCCGCCATCTGCATTCCGTTTGACCCCACCAGCTGTGGCTGATCATCCCCCTGCTTTCCCAGTCCACTGGCGACTCCAGCTCAAGTGGATACTCCACCGGCAACCCCTGTGTCCAGCTCTCAACCCGCGGTCACGGCTACTCCCGTAGCTGCTCCAACACCAACTTCTTCATCTTATATTTGTCCTGTTAATAACACTCAGCATTCTATGGTCACTCTCTCCAAAACCAACAATCTCAAACCTAAAGCTCTTATCTCTACTCATCATCCACTTTATCCTTCTCACACAAATCTGTCTGAACCTAAAACATTTCCTCAGGATTCTAAGTTACCTGAATGAAAAAATCCAATGCAAGTTGAATTTGATGCACTTATGCGTGATGGGGCGTGGATTTTAGTTCTGCCTTCCCGTAATGCTAACATTGTTGGTTGTAAGCGGGTGTACTGGATAAACAATAAATCAGATGGATCTATTGAGTGCTACAAAGCGAGACTTGTAGCCAAAAGGTTCAATCAAGAGGATGGTGTTAATTATGTTGACACATTCAATATGGTGGTTAAGCCTGCTACCATTCGGCTTGTCTTGTCTATTGCTCTTACGCTTGATTGGCCCTTGCATTAGGTTAAAATTAATAATTCATTTTTGAAAGGTAATATTTCTGAGACATCCTACATGTCGCAACCTCCTGATTTTGTTGATGGTTCTTGGCCTTCGCATGTATGTATTCTTCGGAAAGCACTATATGGTCTTAAACAGGCACCACGAGCTTGGTTTACAAATCGTATACTCTTACTTCAGGCTCATGGCTTTGCTCACTGTAAGTATGATACTAATCTATTCATTGGAAGACATGGCAAGAAGGCTCTCTATATCTAGCGTATGTTGATGATCCCATTGTCACTGGTTCATCTACTGCACTCATCACAGAGTTTATTGGAAAATTAAATGATGTTTTTCCCTTTGTGATTTTGGCCCTTTGCATTATTTTCTGGGGATTGAGCTCACTCGTTCTAGGTCGACCATTGTTCTTTCTCAACAGAAGTATATTCGATATTTATTGAAGCGCGGCAAGATGTCGGATGCCAAGCTGATTGCCTCACCTGCTGAACCTGCGTCGCGGCTAACACAGGCTGGGGATCCTGTGTTAGGTCCTCATCTTTTTCGCTGAATTTTTGGTGCTTTTACAGTATGCCACGATTACTCATCGTGAAATTTCTTATGAAGTTAATCGTTTTTGTCAGTTTATGCACAATCTGACTGAGCTGCATTGGTCTGCTGTAACATGCATTTTGTGTTAATTGAAGAGGTCATTGGATTTTTGGTCTTACTCTTCGACCTTGTACAAACCATCACCTTGTAGCCCTTTCTGATGCTGGTTGGGCTTTTGATGGTGGTGACTATCGTTCTCCGCATGGTTTTTCCATTTATTACAGTGGTAATCTTATCAGTTGATCGTCGAATAAGCAACATGTGGTGGCTAAGTCAAGCTCTGAAGCCGAGTACGGAACTATTGTGTTTGTTTCCACTGAGCTGATATGGATTCAGCAGTTGAGCTTCAGGCTCCTTTGTCGCCTCCACCCATACTCCTCTGCGATAATCTATGTGCCACTTTTATGTCTTCTAATCCAGGCATATCAAGACTGATTATCATTTTGTTCGTGAGCAGGTTGAGGATGGTTCTCTTGTTGTTCGGCATGTTCGTTCTCTTGATCATATTGCTGACATCTTTACGAAAGTTGTTGGCACTATGCATTTTGGCACTCTTCGGTATTAGAGTATAATATGTGTTCTTGGTAAATCTGTATTTGTATAAGATAAGGTTTCCATACCTTTGCTTATTCTCTGAGAAAGCTCTTGTATAAATACTTGTTGATATTATGAATGAAAGAAAGTCAGTTTTACATAATCCTTTTACAGTTTTACATTATTTATTCTGTATAAAAAAAAATCAAACCCAACCCAATTAATATTCACATTATACTCCATCCAACTCATATCATGTTCATTCTTCCAATTCTGCTAGCATTCATTTTTCTAATCACTTAATTTGCAGTACTTCTTTAAATGTGGAAACCCTTTTTATCCATTGGGGTTTCCTTAGAATTGAATTGTTCAGAGTGTTACATTTATGATTATGGCACGTTTAGCTTTGGTACCACAAAAAGAAAATGGAAAAGGTAGAAAATTTACGAGGCGCAAGAGTACGTACCAATACCATCATTTTTCTGATTATGCACCAAGTATGATACTCCCTCTAGCCCAACTTAATTTACCCCTTATTTTATAACACTATTCTTTATCAAAGTTTGACCACATATTAGAATAGATATATATAAAAATAATATTATCGTATGTGATATTGTTGAATTCGTTGCAATAAGTAATTTATAAAATAATAAATTTTTATTTGTCGTTATTATACGTAGTTAAACATATTAGCGGTCAAACTTGTGTTTCAAACGGTGTGCAGTGATTGTGGGTTAATTTAAGATGGGATGGAGGGAGTATATAGAATGTGATTTTGTATGCTAGTACATGATTTTGTTCAATAAACTACTCCCGCCCTTGGACAGAAAAGATTTCTATTTTTTCCGTTTATCCCAGCTAATTTTTTTTACTTTGACTATTAAAATTCAAATTCATATACTCCCTCTGTCCCAACTTAAACTGCAGAGGGAGAAAAATGCGTCAACATTTTGACCCCTTTAAAATGACTATAATACCCTTCTACAATCTCCTACAGCAACACCCATCAGCCACCACCGGCCACCGTCCTGGCCCCACTAACCACCACCAAGAACACAATTGAAACTTTAATTTACATCATATCAAAAAACCTAACCCGAATTTTAATTTACACTGTTTTCAAAAACCTAGATCGTTTTCAAAAAAAGAAAAGAATTTTGACAAACCCGAACCAAAACCCAGATCGTTTTTGTTCGCAAAAACCCAAACAAAAATCAAATCCAAATGTTTGATATGGGTTTCATTTTCAAAAATCTCATATTTGAAACCATGTCTTCACCTATGCCGTTGTCGTGAACCGTCATCTCCTCGCCTACGCCTCCACCTCCACCTCTGCCTCTGCGGCAACGTCCTTCTTCCGCCTCCGTGTCATCACCGTCTTAACCCTCCTTTGCGTGGTCACCGTTTCGTCTTCCTCTATGCCGACACCATCTTTGTCACCGGCGTCAACGTCCTCGCCTCCACCTCAACATTTGCTTCATCACCGTATTCAATCTACCATTGTCGTGAATCTTGGGGGTGACAAATTTTGGGGGTGGAGAAGGGTGAGGAATTTAGGGGTGAGGAATTTCGAGGATGAGGAATTTCTAGAGTGAGGAAAAGAAATAAACGTCGAGTGGGTGGGGGTAATAGGTCCAGGTTTGGGCTAGTGGGTCTAAACAAAAAGAAGGGTAGCATAGTCTTCTCAGCATTAATATTTAATGTTAGATTTCCAAATTTAGAAAGTGTGCAGCTTTTGGTAAACTAAAAAGGAAAGTGTGCAACTTAATTTGGGACGGAGGGGTCATAAAATTTGATTAGACCATTTCGATCCCCACTTCTCATTCCACATCAGCATGTGGAATAAGGTCTTGGGTCACCTCTACTTAGTGTCAATTGGTTTTAAGATGGAAGTTCAAGATACCTTGAAATTACATTGTAGCAAAGTTAAAAGTCCTGAAAACCTAAAATTTTCCAAAATTCAAATTTTCGCACCTAACCTGTCCATGCACGCCATCGCCGCCTTGATTTTTGCTCACGTGTCGCCGCTGCAGAGTTGTCGCCGCCGCTGATGATTTCAACGCTGCCGTTACCGTTCCTGTCCAACTGCTCAGATGGATCTCTACAACTAGGTCGACATTGAAGACCTTGATGTCGCCACTGATCTCTTCGTGGCTGCCGGTTGCAACGTTCCATACTTGAAAAATCAGAGCCAACCCTCTCGCTGCCAATTCTGTGTTGTTTGCTAATGCTGGCGTCGCTGCTCAGGTTTCCCATTCCGGAGGACCCCCGCCGCTTCTCTAGGCTCCCGGACTGCCACCGCTGCTTCTGGGTCTCCCCGTCGGAGGTCCCTCACCACTGCTGCTCCAAGTTCCCGGGATGACCAATTTTCCATATTTTCCCACTACCGATGCTGATGCCGCCGTCTTCCAGACCGTCATCCAAGCAAGAGTTGTCGCCGCAGCTCAGGCCATTTGTCAGTCTGCCGGTGACTCCTATCATGCAATTCCTTCTACGCATCCCTACTATGTGCATCCATCGGATCATCCAGGTTTGACTATTTATATAGTTATCTTGAAGGGTGATAGTTTTAATGAATGAAGTGCCTTTTTGCTTAATGATTTTTTAGCAAAATGTAAGTTTGGATTTCTTGATGGCTCTATTGTTTAGCCTTTACCTGGTGAACCTTTTATAATGACTGGAATAATGTGAACTCTATGATTGTTGGTTGGATTGTGCAAATTGTCATATTGAGGGCACTGATTACACTGAGACTTTCGCTCTAGTTGCTAAGATGATCTTGGTTTGTCTCTTCTTGGAAGTTACAGTTATTCGTGGATGGGATCTTCATCAAATGGATGTACACAACGCATATCTGCATAGGGATTTGGATAAGGAGGTTTATATGCGGTCACCTCCTGGTTATACTTTTCCTGCGGTTGATTTGGTTTATAAACTTTGTAAATCTCTTTATGATCTTCGCCAGATGCCTAGAAACTAGTTTGTTAAGCTTGCTGCAACCCCAACGCATTTCTGGTTTTGTTCAAAGTAAGGCGGATCACTATTTATTTACCTATTTACGCGTTGGTGTTTCTCTCCATGTTTTGGTTTGTGTTGATGATTTGATTATTGCTGGATCTTCTTCTCCTATAATAGCTGAGTTCAAGAAGTATCTATCCTCTTATTTTCATATGAAGGATCTTGGTGTTTTGAAATATTTTGTGGGCATTGAGATTGCTAAGAGACCCAATGGTATGTTTTTGTGTCAACAGAAATATGCTCTTGATATTTTGATTGATACTAGATTGTTGGTTGCCAAGCCTACAGATTTTCTGATGGAACAACAGCACAATTTGGCTCTCGCATAGGGACCAGCTTATACAGGCTCTGCGCAATATCGCAGGCTTGTTGGAAAGCTGATTTATCTAACTATCACCCTCCCGGAGCTTTCTTATTCTCTGCACACTTTGGTTCAGTTCATAAAGAAACCGTGTGTGGCACACTGGCAGGCCGCAATTAGGCCCGTCAAATGGGTTGGGTCACCCAATTGATGACTGTTATCCATTTACTATTTTCACTTATTTGATAAGAGTTAATTGGATAATGATCCATTGGATTGATGGATAAAATTGGTTTGAAATTATTGTGTTGAGTTGGGTTGGATAACGGTTACTTGTTGGATAACATTGGCTGGGTCGAGTTGGGTTGGGTAACGGTGACCCGTGGATAATTTCTTATCATAAGATAACAATTTTTCATAAGTTGGGTTAAAATTTCAGTAAATTGGGTAAACTGATAAATGACCTGTGGGTCAAAACTAAATGACACATTAGATAGAAGTCATTTAGTTGGGTTGTAAATGAACCGAGTTGTAAACTATGGGTAGCGGTGTAAACGAACTAAACTGTTCGCGAAAAACTAGCGAACAATTTGGTCAAAACTCGACTTGAATTTGATTTAACTGAGCTCGAGCTCATCAATATTGTTCGTAAAGTTCTTCGAGCCAATATAATATATTATAATTTATGTAAAAAATAAAATATATTTAATCATGGCTCGATTTAAAAATCAAGCAAAATTAATTTAATTCAAATTCGAGTTTGAGCCAAAATTTCATCGGCTCGATCGAATTCGAATCGAGCTCGAGCATGAAACAAGTCGAGCTCCCATTGAGGGATCTTCGAGTTTGGCTCGACTCATTTACATCTCTAATCTATTCGATCTCGAACCAAATTATTTCATTTAAACTCAAACTCGACCCAAAATTTTACAAGTTTGATCGAAATTGAACCGATTTCGAATTAAGAGTTGTTCCAATTTGGCTCAATCTTAAAATATTTCAAACCAGCAGAGTTCGAATTTGATTTGACCAAACTCAAGCCGGGATCGAATAGTATTTGAAATTGAGCTCAACTAATACTATTCGTTAACTTCGTCGAGTCAAATTAGTTTCACTCGAGCCCGACCTTGAATGAATATTTGGGAGATATCATTTAACTCGAGTCGGACTTAATATATTTTAAATGAGTCAAATAGAAACTAAGAATTTTTTTATCTCGGAACGACTCAGCAACTCGGGCCTGAAACACGGCCGATAATCCAATTTAAAAGTTTCAAATATGACTAACCCTAATTCATAACCCATCCTTAGTAACTCAAGGTTGAAACTCAAATTGACTAACTCGAGGCAGCGGAAGAAGAATAGAAGAAGAAAGGGTTGAATGATAACTTATTGGATTAATTACATAATGAATTATTGGATAATATATTTTAATCCATTGGGTCATATGAGTTATCCCACGGGTTATCCATTTAATGACTCAGTCCATTATGATCCAACTCATTACTAAATGGGTTAATTGGGTTTGGATAGTTAGTTTATCCAAATAACCCATTTGACGGGCCTAGCCGCATTGCGAGTTTTGCTTTTTTTTTTGAAGTGGCATCCAAGTTAAGGTTTATTTCTTTCTGCTAAAAGCTTATTTCAGTTTACTGCTTTTTGTGATTCTGATTGGGCAACATGCCCCATTACACATCTTTCCTTGACATGATTTTTTTTATGTTTGGAGAATCTCCTATTTCTTGGAAGACAAAAAAACAACCTACTTTTTCTCGGTCTTCGGCTGAAGCCGAGTATCGTGCTATGGCTATTGTGTTTTGTGAGTTGATCTGGCTTTAGTCCCTTCTTTGATCTTTGGGCGTAGGATGCTCTTCTCCTGTTTGGTTATATTGTGATAGGATGCTCTTCATATTACAGCCAATCTTGTGTTTCATGAACGTACGAAACACATTAAGATTGACTGTCATTTTTTTCGTGATTTGGTACAATCCTGTGAAGTTGTCACTCATCATATTTGCACTTCCAGTCAACCTGCAGATTTGTTCACTAAATCTCTTGGATGACATGCATTTCAGTCTCTTCGTGGCAAGTTGGGCATTTGTGATCCACATGTTCCAACTTGAGGAGGAGTGTTAAGGAGATATTTTGTTATATTTTGTGTATATCTTGTACTCTAGATAGAATCATTTTCCTTTTGTGATTTTGTACATTATACCCCATATATTGTACTCTTGTATCATCAATAAACTCAATCATTCATATTTTACAATTTCTTACAAGCCTATCTTTTGACTGAAAGTGTCAATATAACTCTGCAATCTCCAAAAGTGTCAATCTAACCTTTGACTCCGCTAACTTTTCAGTCAACGTTCGTTTGGCCAGGTTTTGTGAAAAATGTGATTTTTCCCTTGCACTAAAAAATAAAGGACAAAAAGATGAAAACCCAAGCGTCGTCATCTTCCCCGTTTCTTTCTTCCACGCCCTTTCTTCTTTTGCATTGTGCTCCTTCTGCGGGCTTACCTTTTTTCTTTTCCAACCTAATCAAATGTATAGCCCCCAATTTTGTGGATCAAAATCTTGATAAGGGTAGTAAATCGGGGGTGGTTTCCAACGGTGGTGAATCGATGGTAAGGGAAGAAGAAGGGAGCAGCGGTGGTGGTGTGAGCTAGGGTTTGAGGGTGGTGAATCAAAGTAGTGGGGGTGGTAAACCACCACCGGCAGTGGTCTCGGAGAGAAGGAGGGCGGCGGCTAGGGGATGGGAAATGGACGAGGAAGATAGAGGGTGGTGGAGGCTAAGGAGGGGAGAGAGTGGTAGAGGCTAGGGTTTTCGGAGGTGGTGGTGGTGTTGGTGTTAAGACCCGATGGTGAGGGTGATGGTACGGTGATAGCGAGAGTGACGCTCCACCGCAAAGAAGAGATCCGGCGGAAGGGAAGGAGCACGGTGGTCTCGAAGAGGAGGAGGGCGATGGTCTCGAAGATGGTGTTGGTGGTGTTTCGATGGTGGTGAGGCAAGTTTTGAATGGGGCAGCGTCGGTGGTTAATCTAGCAACAGTGGCAATTCCTTTGATTGCTCTGAGTTCGGGTGGGAGAATAATGTATCAGGACTCCTGAGATAACCTACATTTTACCTGCTAACATCGAGGGGGAGGAAGCTCAGTTTGCAGAGGCCGATAATCTGGCCAAGAAACTGAAAGTCGACGATGAGAATCTCCAAGACTTCGAGCCAGAGATGAAGTTCTTCACGATGCCTTTTCCGAATGGCAATAACTAGGAAGCATCCGTGGACGCCTTCCTCAACTGAGACATGAAACTGAACCAAAACCAGAACCAGAATGAGGTAAAATGGATCTCTAGACGACGGAGACGATGGTGACAGCGGTGGAGCATGGTGGCGACAACGTTAGGTTTTGAAGAAGAAAGATAGGTTTGTCATAAAGATTATTTTTGTCATTTTAGTTTTTGGTTATGGCTGAATTCATTTAGTCAATGCCGGAATGTGAAAGATTGGCTATATCGGCACAAATTTTTTGAAAGTTAGGGTTAGTTTGACACATACAGTAGTTAATTAGAGTTTAATTGACATTTTCTGAAATTAAAGGGTTATATTAATACTTTCAACCTCAAATTAGCATTATAAATGTATTTTACCCTTATCTTTTATATTGATAAATAAAACAACGTAATCAAAGAAACAAAAAATAGCCCTGTAGATTCGGGGGAGAGCACACGTACTTGCAATTCTTAAAACTCGACTAGATATTTAATTAGGATTAGTTTCAATAATGCAATTCGTATATTGTACACTTGGGTACTATAGAGGTGAATATGGGATTGTATATATGTAAAATTTGTATTTTAATATTAATATTTTTTATACAATATTTATATAATAATTACAGAGTAAATACAATATTGCACAATCTCACATAAAAGAATACATATTCTTACAATTTAAAATGCACAAAATACATATGAGAATACGGTGCTCTTAATACTCCAGAAATTTCATATTTTGATAATGGGTGAGTCTAGCTTTAAGAGAATAATAAAAAAGAACACCTCATATTTTTGCACTCCCCATTTAAATATTAAAGATAAATAAACTAATAGAAAGTCAATTTAACCTTTACAAAATGTGTTACTATACACTTTCACTGTGTCCATATTTTGCTTAAATCAAATGATTTTGATGTCCCCTAACTTTTTTTAAACATTTTTGACTACTCAACTTATAAAACACCTGAATTATGGCTATTTCATCAAATCAAACTGTTAAGATAAATTTTCAGCGCAAAATTTAAGGGCAAAAGTGACATATACCATATTTTTTCTTTCTATTTCTATTTTTCTATTTATACTTTCTTTTTTCTTTTTTCCTTTTTCTCCCATTTCCCTTCCCCTTCCCCTTCCCCTTCACCACCACCATCCCCTTCCCCCCTACACCACCGCAACCCGTACCCGAAAACCGCTCTTCGCATTGCGCCTGATTCCTCTCCCTTCGACCCATCCGTACATGTTCATCAGTGCGCAGCTGAACTCCTCAACCGGCATATCCTTGGGGAGGTTCTGCAAGTCCTCCTGGAGCTTCTTTAGTATTGGCTTGGAGCTCGGGTTAGAATTAGGGATAAGGTTTGAATTGGGGTTGCCTCGTACGACATCGTATCTGATGTGGCAACATCCGCCAGCAAAGCGGGGATCACTTTAAATTGAAGGGTGGGGTTATCACTAGCCAGGAGTCAGAGAGATCGAGGTTCTTCATCTTCTTCATAGGCCTACATTCGTTGGTTGTGGGAGCGATGAT
This sequence comes from Rubia tinctorum, assembly GCA_032355605.1. NCBI lineage: Eukaryota > Viridiplantae > Streptophyta > Magnoliopsida > Gentianales > Rubiaceae > Rubia > Rubia tinctorum. The sequence goes on from JAULKM010112244.1 coordinate 14,850, forward strand.
TCGGATCCTGATTGGGTTGGTTTCCGGGGCTTTCGAGCCCTTGAATTCTTTGAGGTAAACTCTAAATTGTTCCGTTCCATCGTCGTCGTTGCATAAGGCAGCGGAGGCGGCGGGTGGCGGTTTGGTCTGAGACTTCTTGGGATGGAGAGCAAAAGCTTCATTGTGTTTGTTTTTCCTTCTTTGTTTGGAGGGCGGCGAATTTTAGAGGTGGAGAGTGGCGGGTTGTTTCATGGGTGAGGGTAACGAGTTTCACGGGTGGAGGGCAGCAGTTCCCGGTGGTGAAGGGCATCGGAGGTTTCAGGAGGGGCGGCAGAATGGGGGAAGGGGAGGGTGGTGGCGTAGGGAAAGGGAAGGGGAAGGGAAATGGGGAAAATAAAAAAATAGAAAATGAAATAAAAATATGGGAAATGACTATTTTACCCCTCAAAACTGATGTTTTGACTAGATATAACGGTCTAACCTAACGAACTGGCCACAATTTAGCTATTTTGTAAGTTGATGGGTAAAAAATGTTGGGGGGAAAATGAGGGGTCGAAGATGGACGATTGTGATAGTTAAGGGGCCACCCGAAGTGATTTTCTCTTTTACTTATCCCATTAATTTCCACCCTTTATCTTTCAAAATGATCGAAAGTGAAACTCACAAAAATGAAAAAGGAGTACAAAAACAAAAGTTAAAAAATATAGAATTAAGTGCTAAAATAACCATGACTTTAGGGTGAAAGTGCCAATGTAACCCAGCAATTTCAAAAAGTGCTAAAATAAACTTTGACTCATTTGACTTTTCAGTCAACTGATTCATGGCTAGATTTTAAGGAAAGACGATTTTGCCCTTGGATTAAAAAAATAGTTAAGTGCTAAAATGACCCTGACTTTAGGCTGAAAAAGCCAATATAACCCTGCAATCTCAGAAAGTGCCAAATAACCCTTAACCATGTTGACTTTTTAACCAACTATTTTACTATCAGAATAAGGTGAAAATGTCATTTTGCCCTTATTTTTTTATTAAAAAAAGAAAGTCACAAAATATGAAATGACGTCCGTACCCCTTACTTTATTTCTCTATTTCTCCTATTTTCCTCTTGCATTTTCTATTCTTCCCCATACTTTCTTCCCGCTCCACCCTTCTTCCCGCTTTCTTCAGCCCGAAGCACAGAAACTAAGGCATTGCCTCGTCGCCCTTCATCTCTGCAATTGTCGTTCCTCGGCGGCGGCGTATTTTGTTCCTTGTCTGCAAGCAGCCGGTGAATTTCTTTGTTTTGCATCTTTCTCATCGGCTTCACCCCCCTAAAACAGGGCATCATCCGAAATGGTAATCTCTCGTCAATATGTGTTGGATATTGCCCTAGTTGTTACCTCTGATTTCCCTTGTGGAGTTGATTTTGTTCATTGTTTGAGATTTAGAGGTAAAATGTGCCATTGGGGGTGAATTCCCTAGGGGTTTTATAGTTTTTAGAATTTTGCATGTTTTATTGTGATTATGGGCTCGTGAAGATGTTAGGGTTTGTTTTGCTTAGTTGTGTCAGGGTTGTTATGGTGTTAAGCAGGGGCCGGTTGTGAAGTCATATAATGGATGGGGTTTTGTTTGGCTTCATGTACTGTCAGAACATGAGACGTTTTTTCATAATTTTTGTTGTGTTATGAATGGCTGTAATGTTAGGTGGTTGTTGTAGATTCACTTTGGTGCCTTTTTTAGATGTAGTTGTTGTAATGTGCTGTCTTTCTTGTGACTCTTGTATGTTGTAGAGACATTCGGGTATTAATTTCTCAAATGTCCATTGTGTTGAAATAACCTTCATTTTATTATCTATGTGCTGAAATTCTCTGTCTTTATATCAAAAGTGCAGATATAACCCTTTATTAACTATTTGCTGAAATAACCATATATAACTCTGAGAGGGGTATTTCGGGCACAAAATTTTCAAATTTTAGGTAAAGGTTATTTTAGTCATTTCCTTTTTTATCTTCACCGGAATTTACACGATCAATGCCGGAAAGATAGAGTTTGTGTATATCAGCACAATTTTTTCAAAAGTTAGGGTTAGATTAGCACATATAATAATAAGTTAGGGTTATCTTGACTCTTTTTGAGATTGCATGGTTATATTGACACTTTCATCCTAAATTCATGGTTATAAATGTAAATAACCCAAAATTATAAGTAGACGTCAGGAACATTCTCTCTTGACTTTATAATCTGTCCAGACAAAAAGACTAAAAGGAGGCAAATTAAATGAGATACCAAAAATAAAGTATGAATGAGATGCAAAGCAACCATTTATAAGGACAAAACGAATTAAAATACTACCTTACCTTTTACAATATACTCTTTCCGTCACATTCTTAATTATTTAATTATTATTTTCTTTTCGAGAGTCAAACTTTGTAAATTTTAATTGTAAATATAAATTAATCTATATAGAATAAAAATATCATGTGAGATATTGTTTAATTCATCTTAACATCTACTTTCTAAATATTAAAATTTTATGCGAAATTGTTATAGGAAACTAGAGATATTTATGGTCAAACATGCTCATTGAAAATCGTGAAAAATTAAATAAGCAATTTAGAGTGGGACGGATGGAATACATTTTTCTGGGAAAATGATTGAGAAGCACGTTAGTGAATTTTTAAAATTTATTTTTAGCATGTAAGTGATAATAAAACTAGTTACGAATGTATATACTACAATAAGTAATAGAAAAATAAGTGAGAGCAAGAAATTTAAATTTTAAACAGAGAAATAATTAAGAAACACAAAAATCCAACTTGTATTTGCTCTTATTATGTATTAATTTGGACAGTATGCAGCTTTATTAATAATTCTGCGCATGCTTAATATGGTTTCTTCTTTACGTAATATTTACAGCTTTACTGCTGCATAGGATCTCATCATGCATGTTTCACATGCAAAGACTTTTAAATTTCAAAGTACAAAACTACCGCTTAGAAAGTTACTGTATAATAAAAAAAATCAGGCGCGTGTCTTTCTTTTTAAAATTTTCGTAAATGGAAATAGTAAAGGGGAAGGGTGAAATTCTAAATAATTATATCTCGTGTTTCAATTGGATATGGTAAAGAAATACTATGAATAACACGGTGGGTAAATATTTAGTTATACCAAGAAAAACTTTGTAATTTTCTTTGCAAGAATCTATTTCAATGCTTAATCGTGACCCATCCGAAAGTGTTCAAATTGAGTCGTTGCAATTATGTTGATCTATTTCAATACTAAGAGGTCAACACAATTGCAGCGGCTCAGTTTTAATACTTTCGGAGGGGCGATGATAAATTTGTTTTGTAAGTTAATGGGTAAAAAGTGTTCAATAAAAAAGTGGGTCAAAAGTGGACGTTGGTGATAAATAAGGGACCACCGACATCACTTGCTCTATTGAAAATGAAAAATGACGGAAAGTATTGACCTCTTAGTTGCAATTGTGTTGAAATGGTGAAGAATGTGGAATAAAGCAAAATATAATTTGACAAACTTTATGCTAGAATATCTCTTTTAATACTGTGGATCATAAGCACCGCAACTTGTGTGAAGAGATGCATTTTGGATTGAAATTCTTCGTTGACTAAGAAAGGATAAATCTCTTTTTGGGACATAAAATGAAATAAATGGGACCAAACCTAACATGGTTTAGAATTGTTTTTGACTATTCCCTCAAAAAGTTGATGAATCCATCCAAGCAAAATATTTTTTAAAAAAAACATTACTGATAATATTGTTGTTAATTGGCATTTTATGTTACTTTGGTAGAGAAAAGGAAGAATCGAGAGAATAATGTTTTGCTCTTTTTGCTTTTCTGCAAATCTTTGTTCCATTTCGAAACATCTTCTGTGTTGCTTTGGTTGTCTTTTACATATTCTGCATCTACTTCCTATTCGAATCCAATGGATGGGGCCATCATTCGTGTGGTATTTTACAAATTAAGCTTGGGATTTCCAGCATGCTCTATCACAGATTTGTTGAGGTCCCCAAATTCAAATTATGAAATGCAGTTAGTATATTTTTATAAGATTGTCGCACTTACTTTTATGGCAAAAGTGAATCATTATTATCCACTCATCCTTCTTTTTACTCTCTACGTACTTCGTAACATGGGTGGAAAACTAAGCAGAAGTTCTAGTGCAATGGCTTATGAAGGGAATAAATTTGACAAAGTCCCAACAGAGATTAAAGATGAGAGGAATGGAAGAGCGAACAAAACTGAAAAAGAGAGAGCAACGCATGCATATACTAGGTGCTTTAAGCTGATGCAAGTAGTCAGAAGCCCCACCCAAGTACTCTCTTCTTTCTACTACTCCCTCGATTTTTACAAAATGACACACTTTCGGTGAAAAGTAAAATGAGTGGAGGAGATTGCGTTGGGAGAGTAAAAGGCGTGAAAACAACTTAAATTTTGCTTTAAAAAGGAATGTGTCATTATTAAAAGAGCAAAAAGAAAAAGGAAAGAGAGTCAATATTATTAAATTGTAATGCATTACAACCGCATGGCTGCAATGGCAGCGGGTACGTGAAGTTTTGGGTACGTGAAGTTGGCTAATGGAGTAAGTCTCCCACATCGATGGTTGACAGAGTTACGACTTAATATATAAGATCGTGGGTCACTCATACATAGTACCAATTGGTTTTATGATAGGAGCCCGTGATTTTAATATGGTATCAGAGCCCACGGGCTTGTAACCCCTTTGCATCCTCGTTTGCGCGATGATTAATACATCTGCATGTGCACATAGCTAGCCTCCAGCTAGAGAGGTTCTGTCAGAACAGATATGATTTTTTTTTTTTATCAAACCAAGATTTGACTCATCAGGACGTCACCTCCGAGCTCCAGGGAGCTGAGCTTCAGGAGCCATTTATTTCAGTGCATATTTGCGTAGACATCTGAAATTAATGGAGGGTGATAACATTATTGGAGCTGGCAAACAAAATCTCGCTCAATTTCACAACTCAAACTTTCTATTTTGGTCTGCTTCAATAACTACAGCACATTCTCAATATTGTAGGAATTAGACTATTTACGTCTACAGTATTCATTTTTGCTTTTCAACCTCATCGTTAAATCTTCCCAACACATCCACAACAATGGAAAAACAATGTAAAAAAACAGAGATAATACACAACTTTGTTTTATCAACTTCAATAATATGAATGTTACCCGTGTGAATTGCATTTCTTCGACTTCAGTGAAACAAACAATAAGGTTGTCCGTTTACTTGCATGCTTCGATCCCGGGCAGTACGTGTTGAAGAAATAAACCTGCGTCAGATATGCAAGCTGTCGCGTGTAAGAAAGCACAAAAATAAATGGTGTTATCATTTCAGTGCTACACTGAAAACCTTGGAGCTTTCTGTAGCCTTACTGTTGTCCTTACCTAATGATTCTCTGCTCCATTTTTTCTTGGGAATCGACGTAAACGACAGCAATATGCTATAGAACGGGTTACAAGAGTATATGGTCTGAAAACTAAAGGAGAATCAAGCTCTGAAAATTGTGTTGAACGGGTTCAGATCTGATTGTTTATCTAGCGTTCATACTACAGTTGCTGAACAAAAATGTTCCAACCCCGTAAGATTTGGAACAAACTGTACAATCTTCAAAATAATTATTTTTTCAGAAGCATATTTCTGAATTCATCATTGGATTTTGGCGTCTCATCTGCATCTTTCGTCGGCTTGGATCCCCCGGGTTTTAGACTGGACCAACCCAACGCCTTAACAGCTCTCGGCATGGCAAATGTATTCCTCCCTTTAAACTCGGCTCTCCGATCCCGACAGTTTTGACCGGTAGATTCTTCTCGAGGATTAGCACTTTCTTTGGATCCAGAAGCGGAGTCTTTAGAATCAGATTGTTCGGCGTCAACAGTTTGATCACCAGCTGGTCCTGACATGCATAGTTCAAAAGTAGTTAAATAAATCAAATAGTTCAAAAGCTGCCTAAAATACTAGAAATTGAACAGTTGAGCATATTGATAGAAAAAAAAACAGTTTACATATGTAACCATGTAGGAATATTTGCGCCAACGTATTTTAGGAGGAAATTGTCAAATTGTTACTGGAACATCAAAAATCAAACTACCTCTTTTAGATGTGTTGCTAGGCCGGGGAGTTTCCTTCTTCTTGTTTTGACTTGGATTTGACTTTGCAACACTGATCTTTTTACCCAATAAATTTTGCCTATTTTTAGACAAAGCCGCCTGAAGGTGTGCATCATCAGAGAAATCCACATATGCCAATCCCTACAAAAACTTGAGTGAGCATGGAAGAGAACTGGTAAACCAGCTAAATTAAATCAGTCGAGCTTCTAAATTCCATTTTAACTTCAGAGCTGCTGGGCTTAAACTGTGTTCATTAAACAGTCCTAGAAGTCAAATATGGTTAAGAGTAAAACCTCGTCACAATAACCATTTTAGGAAATGCCAATAATGAAAATCAAGATATATTAACAGCCATTCGTGGAGTCACGGTTCAATTAAAATGATGTATACTGGTCGACCAGAAACATCCACTTTGATTATACACCACCAACTATGCCATTAATCCATTGCATAGGTCAACTACGGAGATCATATCGTGCCTTTGTGTTTGGTCAAGACACATTGTACCATTTATATTTACATATAACGTGTCTTTTTTAGTCTCATTCCAAGTCTTCTAAGATCCTCTCCGACTTTCATTTGTTTTACTGGTTTTCTACTTCCTAAACCTCAAAGTGTGACATGCCAACATGGTACGGAATATGTACTAAGCAGAATATCAAACTCGCACATTTCACAATTAAATTGTTAACATGTGTACACCACAATACGCTGAAAAGGAGCAAAAGAGGTACCCTGGACTTTCCAGTGAACTTGTCGTTCAGGATGCGAATCGCAACCACCCCTCCTGCATCACCACCACCAAAGAATTTGCGCAGGTCCTCATACGTAGCCTATAAATTATACTCAGCCATTACAAAAGTGAATACAATAGCAAACAGATTTTGTACGACAGTCCAGAAATGACTACAAAATAGAGCGGTATAAAATAACTTGCCTTCACATTAAGATTTGAGACAAAGGCAGTACACTGATCAGTGTAATGTTTGGGCTTTCTCAGAGACTGACTGTCACTACCCCCTTCACTTGGCTTTTCTGGTTTGCTAGAATGGACTTCAGCTTTGCCTTTTTCAGCTGCATCTGCTACATTTGTATTTTCTTTTTGTTCAGTAACCTGCTGTTTTTGAGTCATATCTTTATGGCGCTTTGCCCTAGATTTAATATCAGGTGCATCAGATTGTAACTTTCTCTTTTCCCCTCCACTCTTTTTAGAAGTGTTCTCTCTTTGATCATTTATGGCGGCAATTTTGTTTTCTTGCTGAACCCTGAATATCTGCAGCTCTGCAAGACGAGGAGTCACCTGGTAATTTTCATCAATAGTTAGGGATTCTGAGATGGGAGAGAAAAATTAATAGTCCCTCATTTTGACCAGAAATCAAAAACTGTGACTTGCTAAACTGACAGCTGTAACTTGAGTGTTTTCAAATGAAATGCTACCTTTTGCACAGCAACATCAAAGTCTTCCAAGGAGCCAAACTCTCGCTCAAACCTCAGCCACGAGTGACATATATCCTGAATGATTCAGTTTGTATTCAGAAAGAAGGCATCAAATAATTTAAAATAGTACAAAGCGAAATAAAGGAAGAAAATATAGTCAGCACATGGAATATAGTTTCCAAATCATCTCCAATTACTCATATTTCAGACAGCATGAGAAGTATTCTTGCAACCCACATGTGCTACGGAAATTTGTGACAATTACTTTCTCGAATTCCAAGTGGCAACCATGACAAAGATTCTTCGATTCAAAAGACCCTAAAAATTAGTAAACACATGTACTCAAATACTGCA
>JAULKM010112253.1:0-22745 GCA_032355605.1 Rubia tinctorum
ATTGGTGAACCACGTAAATCTTGTGTCTTGTTAATTTCGTTCATATTTTCTGTTCTTTCTCCATTCCGCACAACAAAGAGGAATAAACCACTTAAGATAGTAGGTAAAGTTAAAAATAGGTTGAGTCGCCACTCTTAATCATAGAAAATTGCCTACAAAATGTTATCACCTCTGTATGTTTTCAATTCCTATTTATTTAGGTGATAAATTGGTGTAAAATGCTATGATTGATCTTGGAGGTTCTATTAATGTCATACCCTCTTGCATCTATGAAAACCTAGAAATTGGTGAATTTAAAGAGAATAGGGGACGATATCGTCCAAATGGCCGATCATTCCCAAGCTAGTCCTCATGGGCTAGTGAAAGATGTTATGGTCCGAGTGGGAAATTCGGTGTTTTCAGCGGAATTCTATGTCCTTGATGTAGCGCACAATGGGGGTGTACCCTCGATTTTATTGGGGAGACCTTTTCTCAAAACATCAAAGACTAAGATCGATGTTCATTCGGGTACACTAGCCTTATAGGATGATATGGATAGAGTTGGGTTTGATATTTACAATTCTAAGCATGATTTAGCCAATCCCTATCTTGTGTGTAAAGGCATAACTTTGTGTGAGGAACATGTTCAACGTGATGAATCGTGTGTGATTGAAAATGTCAAATGTCTTAATGAGATTCTTGAAGATAAAGAGGTGTTACCCGACATTGAAACCTTGCATGCTCTATCTGATATTAAAGAACTGTTCAATGATATATTTGTTGATGAACGTGTCTCTTTTGGTGTGATTAAAAATGCTTTGCCTCCAATATTGCACATTAACTTGCAGCGGAAAAAGAAGCGGGTTAAGGAATTAATCACTCCTAAACCCCTTCCGATTCCCAAAATCAACAAGAATATATCCATAATTGACAAAGATGGGAATGTTCGGTATGTATTACCAAATATTAAGGGTAAGCCTAAAGTAATGTGGAGACTCGTCCATAAGGATGTGGTTGTTGGTGGCATCAAGGATGTTGATTCAGGTGACCCATAATTTTTTTAATTTTCCAAAAATGCATGAAATAATGGGTCGCGAGAACAACAATAAAAATATGATGCTTTATGTTATATTTTCGATTTAAAAATATTTTCTTTTAATTTTTTGGGAGTGTATGAATTTGGTGGTGTTTTTTCAAAAATATACAGTCAACTATTTTATTTAGAACTGTACTACTCTTGGTTCTAGCGTTTTTGGATGCAGGTATGAAAGAAAAGATTTTTGGAAGAAAAATGCAGGGGTACCTCGTGCCAGGCCTGACAGCCACAAGGGCGCCATGCAGGAGCTACTTCAGCGTTGGTATGAGGCCAGCACATTCTTACACGAGCCACCTATGCGCCGTCACGAGAATGGCTCGTGCCACATCAATCCTGGCACGAGCCCCCTACGTGGCATGCCACATGTCGATACGGATCTCCCTTTGGATCTGTGCCACCTCCTTCTCCATCCTATCAGACCTAGCCTCCCTGCCTATATAAATACCCACCTATTCCCTCCCCCGGCCCAGCCTCTCACACCAACTTCTCCTTGATCATGGTCTATTGTGCATTGATCATGGCTCGTAAACATTGGTGAGAACCTAGTGTACCATTTATGGGGTTGACATACCTCTCTTTGGATCAGAAGGCAAGGTGAGGTTACCTAGTAGGGCACCCTATATAAGAGACAAAGATTTTTGAAGAAGAGACCCTCAAAAGTCTCACACTCAACAAACCTATCAGGGTCCTACTAGGTAGGATTGGTATAAGAGAGTTTACGGTTGTGTCAACCCCTACTTACACTAGGTACACCTTCGAGTTCCTGTCTATTATTTCAAAAGAGAACAATAAGCAGATGGGGAAATCTATTAGATTCCATTTGGTATATGTTTCATGGGCCATGACTTATGCTCAATTTGCGCAAATCTTCAAATGGGAGGAAAAGAGGATGTGAAGGGTTACAACAAGGCAGATGCAGTATATGATTTATATGTGTTATGGCTACCATCATCTGCTAGATGAGGGAGAAGAAAACTAAGAACACTGATATATTGTATCTATAACTAAGATACATAGCGAGGCTATTGACTGTGATAGTTGGTTGCGACATGGAAGCCACTACTGCTACCGAGAGGGATTGTAGGATCATATGGTCTATCTGCACGGGTTGGGCTTGTCCTGATCTCCTGGAGTATTTTGTCATTCACTTAATGAAGCTATCCATAACACTATCTCTTACTGGGAAATAGATATCGGAGGTACCGTTTTACTTTTGGTCAATTACTATGGCCTTCCGGTGAGGGATGAGACGAAGGCGAACCCACAAGAGCCCTATACACTCACTCTACCGTTCATGAATGAGGAGAGGCTTATATTGGAGAAGTATGGCACTATCTTCTGGCTATATAATGGAAAGAAGTTCATGAGGTTGCCCTAGCCTTTGGGACTGCTCTGGACAAGACATTGAAATTGCAACACCTTATCATCAAACAAGATGCATGTTCAGAGATGGTTTTGGGCAATCACTACCCAGGAGAGGAGGATGACTCAAAGAAGGAGGATGAGAAGGATAAGGAGAATAAGAAGCAAGTCTCGGTGTATCCTGCACAGTGTGTGCACATTGAGCAGCATGTTGTCCTACCACAACCAGCATTTCCACAGATAATGCCGCCGCCAGTTTTTGAGCATCCCGTATTGCCATCGCCAACTTTTGGACCGGTATTTGGAGGACTAACCTCTCATCAGGGGAAATTTAATATTCATGAGAAGACTTATCATTCTACTAGGCATAGAACTAGTAGATCGCACAGGCACATCATCTCATCCCATCATAAAGATTTTGGCACAGTCCAGCAGTGGGCCCCCACCTGGCCCAAGCCATGAGCCCTCTAGGCATAGTGTATCGGGCCATTCTCAGCATCAGAGCCACCCCTGGAAGCACCCAGAGTATAATCCCTTCAGGGATCAAGACTCTTCGGGCTTTCAGTCGGCATATTCTTACCCAATATAGACTCATCAGTCAGATGGGCGGCTGGGTGCAATCCTTAGGGAACACCATATTTGGGGTCAGGAATGATGTTTACATGCTTGGTGCACAACTAGATCTTCATGGGTGGGATACAATGGATAGATTGGAAAGGGTGAACGGCTAGATGCTTCACTTGGGGGAGGGTATAGGACACTTGCGTAATGAAATCAGGGAGATCCGTGATAGATTGTGCACATCAGGTATCGGGGAAGGCTATTTCCATCCATATCCGAGCGAAAAGAGGCATGAGGTCAGATGCTGGAGGTGACAGTGAGCATCTCTCGGTGTTTCCAACTTTTCCCTTTGTTTTATGCATTGGGCATAATGCATTAACTAAGATTTGGGGGGAGTTGGAACACCTCTATGGTAGCATCTTATTTGCTTGTCTCTCTGTTATGATTACTGTTTGTTTGGATAGTCATTGATGACCATGTATTTCCATTGTTTTGGTATTTCCCCCATTTGGATGTTTAACTTTCTAGTCAGTTGTTGTTTTTAGGTCTGGAGGCACCTTTTTGGTAGTTGTATTTGGGGGTGTGTTTCAAAACATTGGTGCTGTAATTTTTCCTTTTTCACTATATTTTGTAGTATGATACCCAACTTTGGGGCATTTTGTTCTAAACAAAAAAATTTTAATTTTTAAAAAATGAAGAAAAGAAATATATACCCGGCTAAGTTGGAAACTCGAAAGGGAAACTGAGGCAAAAATGGGAAGGAACGCCTGGATAGGTCGAAAGGCCTCAGTGAAAATGAGAGGCTAAGGCCCCACTAGGTTGAAAAATCTAGAAAAAAATGAGAGGTTGAGTGGGAAAAGGTTAGATAGTGAGCCCAACATGTATGAATGCTAAGATGAAAATCCAAAAGGGCTCCTGGGTAAAATGAGAGAAATTGATAGAAATTTGAAATGGAACTTAAACATCTTTTGGCCATGTTTGGCGGTTTCATAATCATCATCTCTTGGATTGTCTTCGATGGTTTCTTCGAGGGAGTAAGCCAATTCAACACTAATCTTTTAAGCTTACTTTTTTCTTCACAATAATTTGGGATGGTTAGGTTACTTTAGCGACTTCAGGGAGTGTGAGAGTTGTGAGATTCTTACTTCTTTGGGAAAACTAGGGTAGCTTGGGAATAAATTGAATGTATTGGCTAACTTTTCTTGCATGCTACATTTTGCTTAGTTCTTTTCTCATTTTTGTTTTACTCGAGGACGAGTAAAGGTTTAAGTGTGGGAGGATAGATGTGCACCATTTTGCAAGCATTAGCCTATGAATTTAACACATTTATTATCATCTTTTGTTTGGTTGATTGCTAATTTTATTTAGGTTTGCACGACAAAGGGTTTAGAGGACCACTTTTGGTTTTATTGTCTAAATACCACATTTTGTATAATTAATTAGACTAATGGACACTTTGTAATCTCAAGCGCCGAATCTTCCTCTTTGATCTCATTAGTAGGTTGCCCGTGAGTTCTTTTTCATTTTCTTCGGTGGAAGGCCATCACAAGGGTGGTACTTGATATTTGAAGGCCATTCGCAAGGATTGTAGAAGACATCGAAGACCATTTGCAAGGATGGTAGTAGATTGAAGGCCACAAATTCCAAATTGTGGTAGTAAAAGGAATTGGGACCAAGAATGGCGGATTTAAAGTTTTAAAAGGCCAAAGAAGAAATGAAGGGATCATTGTTCGAGGTTGCAAGGATTTATGGGAAAATATCCTGGAAGAATTAGCACTTTAGGATGTCACAGTTTGATTTTTCTTCTGGAGCGCTATAAAATAGACTACAAGAACTCTCAAATTGGACCAACGGTTAACCCGTAGCAGAGCAAAAAAATTAGCCATGCAAACCAGCCACGGCCGGCGGGGACCGCACAAGCTTGGCTCGGACCAAAGCTAGCACGACCCGCACCAACTGGTACAACCCATGTCAGAGGACCTTAGCCTGGCCCATATCATTTGGCACGATCCGTGTCAAAATCTTGCACGAGGGTCCCCTCTTTTCACTCCAAAATTGGTAAAGTAAGGTAGTGGGACATTCTGTTTTACACATCCTAACCCATTTCAAGTCACAAATGTCAAGAACAGGCCACAGGGTGTGAATAATGACATGGGACATGCCGAGGTATTGAGAAAAACAAGGTTCGAGCTGATAAGATATGCAAAACGATGCATGGCACTGATAAGATTGGAGCAAAATGAACATGAGGCCGACGGCCCATGTCGGGTGACGAGACCCAACACAATAAGTACGGCCCATGGCAGGGCTAATGCCCCCATGCTAACACGTCCTGCATGGCCCGTGCCAGGACTGGCTCCCTGCGCCAGCATGAGCCCTGGTGGCTGCTAGGGTTTTTCACCACTTTTTAGGCCTACCTTTAGGCCTTATTTTGTAATACTATATATTTGGACCTTTGTGTACTAGTATTGAAGTTAAGGCTCATTTTTAGATATTAGTAGGTGGCTAGAAAGACAAAACACTCTCACTTCTCTCTAGTTTCTTTTCTTTTCATTTTTTTATCTTCCTTTTGCCCAAAACTGTTTAATAAAATGAAATACTTGGGTTCAATGCTTAGGGAGTAGGAATCTAAATTGGGGATTATATTTGTTTTCATGTGTTGATATTTATTTTTTGAGAATTCTAGATCTACCTATTTATATGTGTTTTGTGATCATTATGTTTGCTTGTTCTTAATGTTCTTGTGAATTTCATGATTGTCACATTATTTTGGCATACAGCCGAGTCTACTTTCATGTTGGTTCACTATTGCTACTCCCCTGTTATGGAAATCTAGATGCGCTTGGGGTGCGATAGTCTGGAATTGGGCGTGTGCACGAAGGTTATCGTTATTAATCGTCACGATCGACCATGTATCTAGTTACCTGACCAAAGAGGTACGAAGGGTTATGGGTAGAGATAGAGAAGGTAGAAAACTAGGATTATCTTTTTGATCCTAAAAGACATCAATAATATGGCTACTTCCATTGTTTTTGTTGGCCTAGGGTTAGTTCGTTCATGTTGTTCCGCTCAGGACTTAGTAGCACGGGAAAGAATTAGACCTGTGTAATCTATCATAGTCGTTGTTGCACTCCCCTAATTGCGGATGCAGGGCTGATGGAAGATTTTATACCCACACCCCAATGTGATGGATAGGGGAAAGTTTTGACCATTGTCTGCAGCACGTGACACAAACACTAGAATAGGGTTAAGTTCTTGTACTTGATGAAATCGATGATCGAAATAACATCGACCATGTTACGTAATTATTCCCCAAGTGCTTGTTTATATAGTTTATTCTATTGATTGTATGCTAGTAGTTAATATTTGAACACCCCCAATAATTATTTTCACAACACAGTTTATTCCTAACACGTGGTCGAATTGATGACCAGACCACGGTTGTGTTTAGTATGTTACTACATTCTTGATATCTCTTTGGATGACCCTGGTACTTTCCTTTATCTATCATTCTTGGTAGTAGGGTAGTAGCAACTGGGGAAACATACAAATCCTTATCCTTGATCACAGGTATATCTCCCATGAAAAGGTTTTTTATTAGCGACGTTGGGAGGGGGCGGGTCTGATGCACTTGAATAGATGTGTACACTTTACCTTCTGCCACGACGTGGCTCACACCATAAACACATTTTTCATGTAGTATGTATAAACAATTGTCCTCCACAAGAAAACTCGCTAATTTTAAAGAAAAGTATAATTTCCTTTACGAAATGAAATTCGTAGTATATATACTATTTCCTTCATGTTGCGTTAGTTGGCTACTAGTAACTCCAATCTTAGTCGATCAAAGGAAAGAGGTGTTGTCGAAGTCCTAGACGGTTTGACGGGTTTAATATCACAATCCTGAGTGTCATGTGTTAGTGGTGTTGGAGAAGAAGAAAAGTGAGGGGAAGTTGGGGTTGTTGATTTCGCACTTGCAATGATTCTCTCCAACTCGAGTGGCATTTTCTTCCCACTAGATTCTTGCTGCGAGACATAAGCTACTAGTTGGGTTAGTGTGAATTTCAAAGCATCGATCTCTTTTTGTTAACTACTGCACATAATGTCAACCTTAGGTGGTTAAGGTTTGACAAAGACATCACTATGTGTAGCAAGAGTACCGACACCTCGGACCCGACCCGATGTTCCTTCTTGTTAGAGCAACTCTGAATATGTCTTTTCTCTAACACCAATGAACTCCCCGATCTCCTGTTTTCTTTTCAGATCCTCCTATAAATTACCAATAATCATTCTCATTTGCATGATATTACGCTTGAAATAAATTACTCGCATTTTAATCATTCACATTTTATTCCGCATCTTTGGTGTAGAACTTATCCTCCTTCTTCCCACAACCTTTGTATCATTTTAACCATTTCTCAAACAGGGGAACCTCATCGGGTGTCGCATATTCCAGAGAATTCCTTGCCTCCTTATCCGTCATCCCTTGCTCCACCTTGTCAAACACTCGAGCCTTGAACATTTCCTTCAAGATTATTTTCTTAACTAGTGCGTAACCTCCATAACTCATGGTGTGATGCATCTTATTTCCTATTGCAAGCTCACTATTTTTTGCTCTTAGACCTAAAAAATTTATCATATGTATCGGTTCAAACTACAAATCAATAAGGTGAAAGAGAAGGAAAAATGAAACAGAATTCCTCTCATGTGACCGAAGGCTAGATTTTGGTACTTAAATCACACTTTTCGAATGGAAAATATCCTACATCACATGAAATGTTTGTCTAAACTCATATCTAAACTGGTTTTATAAATGACGCGGCACACTAATCGATCCTAACGACCTATAAACCGACTAAACCTATGCAATCTGGCATGTTCACCATGTTGTACTCGTTTTAAGGAAAAATATGAACTTTTACAACTACAACCACAAACAACATAAACATTCACCGATACAAATGAAACTACATACAAGCATAAGCATGTATACCTAACAATTTATACGTACACATAAACATAAATATGTATCCATTGTGTAAATATAAATGGGTTACCGATTCTTCGTCTATTAGTTTCCTTTCAAAAAAACCTTTTCAACTCGACTCACTTATGAATGGATCCTTAATTCTTGGGTTGTAATTCTTTTTCTTACCAAACATATAATCCCTAACCAATTTTTCTTTGTAATTGCACCATCTTTCTCCAAAGCATCGTATTGTTCTCCTCTTAAATTTTGCCATATCATCACATTCAATTTCAATGGAAACCTCAATGGATTTCCATAGCTTTTCCTTCTAAGCATCATCAACAAAAGGCCACGACTCGTACAAGAAAATATCTACCTTAGTCCTAACTATCCTAGAAAACTCACTAGTGGAGAGACTTTGATTTAAGTCACCCAACAAAGGCGGTTCCATATTTTTTTTTCAAGGAACCACCTTCCCAGGGACATTCCAAACTCGTAAAAACTGTAATTTGGCTACCCAAACTGTTGGAAGGCAGCTAGCCCGGCTCACAAGTCAGTTTTTTAAGAACAACCATTTGAATTCAGCCATGGAAGATGGTTCTATAACGAACCGCCTTTAATTCCATTTTATACAAGGTGGTCTTGAACCGCCTTCTATCTCTATGTGTTCCAAACTTGGAATCAGCATCCAAAATGAGTCGTGACCTCGTAAATGCTAAGGGACCGTTCTGAATCTACTTCCCCAAACTGTAACGTTAATCAGGCTCATGTTCCATACTCGAAACTCTATTCCATCGGATCGTAGGGTTTAGTGTGCGTGTTCCGAGTTTGGAGCTCTTATAGTATGACATTATTGAAGGGCAACTTCTGTCATATTTGTTTTACAAACTCATTATGTGAAATTGAATTTTTCAAAAGAGGTTCCATGAAGGGCTAACTAAGTGAAACTTTGTCAATTAAAAAGGTAAGAACAATTCTCTTCTATTGTTTTAAGGACATATGGGGAATTTGGGTTAATTTGTTTGATGATATTTTTTTAATGCAATTGGTATGATACATGAGTTTAGATGATGAGCATTCATGTGAATTTTTTTTGTGAATGTCTGTGTAATATAGGTATAAACTATTATGGATAAAATTGAATTGTTGTATAGGGACTTGAAAAAATCACCAGATTACTTCCCATTGATAGAAACATTTCTTATGGTTGCTTTTGAACACGCTTCGAAGAATAGTATTGTACGAGCACAGTGCCGATGTAAGGATTGTAATAACGATGTATATTTGGGTAGGAAGAAGATATGTGAACATATCATCATGAAAGGGTTTAAAATAGATACACCTCTTTAGTGTGGCTCGGGGAGATTGATCCGGCTTTGCAGGAAGAAGTAATTCCTAAAGAAAATGATGATTCTTTTATGAGTTCCAGTTTTGAGGAAATGGTTGAAGATAATTCTAGAGAATATCATGGGAAACCTGAGGTCCGATAAACTTTTCACAATGGTAAGGGGATGGAAGGGTATACTAGTTCCACACATTCGGTAATGAGTGCAACTTTGCACATGATGAATTTGAAAGAGAAATACGGTTGGACTGAGATAGAGAGGACAAAAACTACTGAATTGTTTCATGAATTACTTCCGGGAGGTAATATTTTTCCTGACCGATCATATGCCGCTAAAAAATATGTTTCTCTAACCAATGGGAATGGAATTGGAAAAAAAGCATGCATGTCCAAACCATTGTATGTTGTATAGAGGTGAAGAGGACAAGGACCTAGAGTGTTTTTGAGTTTGTGCTGAGTTGATGAGCACGGTATTTCATGCGTTAACTAATGTATTTTCCACATTTTTTATTACGTTTTGTTTGGTTGATTGATAGTTAAAGTTAGGCTTACATTACAAAGGAACGGTATTGGTTTTCCTATCTAAATCCCGAGTTTTTTAGACTTAATTGATCTAATGGACACTTTGTATTCATGATCATCTAGATTTTCACTTATGAGCTTACTAATAGCTTGCTCAAGAGTATTTTGACATCATCTTGCAAAAGGCCATTCACAAGAATGGTAGAAGATGTTTAAGGCCATTTGGAAGAATGGATGTAGATAGAAGACCATATACCAAAATCATGGTAGTATATGGAATTGAGCTAGAAAAGGCGGAGTCAGAGTTCAATAAAGTCTAAAATGGAAGGTAGCATCAACCGGCCCCGACCAGCTGAGAGGCCGACCGTCTAGCACCATCCGGCATGACCCAGGCCAGCTGGTACGAGGCTACACTTCCAGCACGGCCCATGACAAGTTGTGCCATACCCTCACAGTACAAACCATTTGGCACCAGCCGACCCATGTCACCTAAATTATCTGTGAGGCTAAGTATGGACGGGAATCGCACCTTTTCACATGGTCTGTGTCATTTCAACTCTAAAAATGCAAAGACCGGCCTATGGGGTGGGAAGAATGGCACAGCTATCGCCGTTCAATGGATCCAAAAATGCTTCCAGTCGACGGCTCGCGCTAAACTACACAGGCGCATGATCAGAAGTTCAAAATGAGGCACTAGCCGACCGCCCGTGTCAGCCGACACGGCCCATGTTAGCATGAGGCTACATGGTCCGTGCCACGGCATGTGGCCTATCTCTAACCAACAGGCATGACCGGTGTCATTTTGCACAACCTGTGTCCATTGCGGATGCAATGGTTTTTTTTGCCTATTTTAGCCCTTTATAAAATCCCAATTCCCTACTACTATATATATATATCAACCTATGTCTACTGGGGTTTAAGTTTATGCTCATTTTAGAATTTTAAGAGTAGGGTAGAAAGAAAAAGGAGCTCTTCCTTCTCTCTAACATATTTTCTCTTCTTCTCTTTATTTTTCTTTTTCACAAAGGCATTGAATCAAATAAAATCTTTGTGTTCAATGTTTAGGGAGTAGTTGATTAACTTGGGGTTTGTATTTGTTTTCATGATTTAGTGTTTATTTTGTGAGATTCCTTTGATCTACCTATTTGTATGTGTTTATGATTATTATATTGCCTTGTTCTTTACGTTCTTATTAATTGAATAATTTTCACACTAAGACTGGCACATACCATAGTCTACTTTCATGTTGGTGCAATTATTGATATCCCCGGGGAAGTAAACCTAGATGTGCTTGGGGTAACGATATTCCAGGACCGTATGGGTGTGTGCATGTGGGTCACCGAGTCAATATTACGATTGACTATACACTAGTCTTAGCCGTAATTGGCCCAAAGGGTTACGTATAGAGATAGCATTAGTAGCAAAATAGGGTTAGCAATACGCAACCCTAAAGTTATCGATAAGGTGCTACACACCCTTTGCCTTGTAGCCCTGTGGAGAAGCATTTGTGGTGTAGTGCCCGAGATGTAATTATACGGAGGGAGATTCAGATGTGCACAGTAGGCAAGGTCATTGTTGTACTGCCCTAATTATGGAGGCGGTGTTGATGGACGATAACATATGCACCCTACGTGACAGGTGTGAGGAAATTTTAAACATCCACGACACCATGTGTCATAAACACTATAATAGGATTGTATATCTTGTATGTGATTGATTGAGGATCCAGAAAACATGATTCATGGTATGCAAATCCTCCCCAAGTGCGAGTTTATATAGTTTTATTCTCGTATGATTTTTCATGTTTATATTTGTTAGTAAACACCCCCCCAATCCTATTTTAGCAATATTATTTGTTCTTAGAACTTGGTTGGATTGACAAGTGGATCGTGGCTATGTGTAGTTAATTTCATATTCCTAACTTCTCTGTGGACGACCCCAGTCTTGACATTATCTACCCCATATGTAGCATAGTAGTAGTAATGGGAGCAACATTATAAATTCTATCTTTGATCCTTAATAGTCCTCCTCTTGAGTTTAAATTTTTTAGGAGGGGGCAGGTCACGACCCATAGTACAAGTTGAAGTGGGGTGGAATTGTGGTCAGTGTGGAAATGAAGTTGACCATGAATAAAAAGACACCTAGAAATTTTTATGGTATTTCCTTATCATTCCTCGTTTGAAGAAGTTGTTTGCATGTAAAAAGATGATAAGTTATTGTTGAAGCATTCTGAAAGAGATCGATTGGGGATGACGTAATTAGTCATACGTCAGATGGTGAGCAGTGGAAGAAAATAGATAGTATGTATCTCGAGTTTGGTGCTGAGCTATGACACTTGATACTGGGTATTTCCACCAATAGAATGAATCTTTTTGGTAATATGAGTAGAACACATAGTTCTTGGACTGTTATGACAGTGATCTATATTCTTTCATCCGAGTTAACAATGAAAAGGTAGTATGTATTATTATATATGATTATAGTGGGGCCTAAGAAACTCGATAAAGACTTAGATGTATACCTTTCACCTCTAGTGGATTATTTGTTAACCTTGTTCAAGGTGGGTGTCCACATATGATAGAAGTGTAGGTGAATCTTTCCAACTGAAGGCTTTGTTTTTTTGTACAGTAAATGATTTTCTTGCGTATGGAAACTTATCTGGTTACTTGGTTAAAAGTCACTATGCTTGTCCAGGGTGTGAGAGGGAAACAACATTTTGTCAATTAAAGCTTGATGTAAGACAATATATCTAGGTCACATGTGATTTTTTCAGCAGGGGTACCCATGGCAATCGGAGAAGAAGTGGGTCAGTAGTTAAGTCGAGCATATAAGGCCCCAATTACCATTGATGGGTGTTGAAATTTTTGAAAAAGTAAGGGGGTTACCAGATGATTTTGTTAAGGGAAAGCGACAGGCCACCTTTGAGAGATATTGTAAGAAGTGCTTAATTATTTTTAGACTCCCTTATTAAAAGTATTTTGAGGTTTGACATTCTCTTGATGTTATGCCCATTGACAAGAACGTGTGTGATTGTTTAGTGGGGACATTGTTAAATACCCCCACTAAAACGGAGGATGCGTTGAAGGCTTAGATTAACTTGGTTGAAATGGGTATTAATAAAGATTTGGACCCCCGTTAGAAATGCTCATGATTTTTATATCCCTCATGCTTGCTATTCTATGTCTGAGTTAGAGAAGGCGTTGTATTGTGAGATCCTTAGTGGTGTGAAAGTGTCGGGGTCCTACTCATCCAACATAAGTTCATGTGTTCCTCTCGCAAAGTTGAATTTAGTAGGTTTAAAATCACGTGATTATCACAATTTGATGCAATAATTGAATTACATTGCAATTAGTTTGGCTTTACCATCTCATGTAATATTGTGCATCACAATGCTTTTCTTATTCTTCAACTCGATATGTTCCCAAGCTTGACCGTCAGCAGGAAATGATAGTTGAAGTGTTGTGTCCGATATAGATGTACTCCCCTCCCTCATTGTTTGACATTATGGATCACCTGATTGTTCATTTGGTAAGAGAGATCAAACTGTGTGGGGCAGTATTCCTTCAGTGGATGTACCCTTTTGAGGGGTATATGAAAAATTTTAAACATTTTGAGAAGAACAATTATAGACCCAACTCTAGCATCATTCAATGTTATGTGATGGAAGAAGTAATTGAATTCTATACAGAATACATAAAGGAAGTTGATTATGTTGGCATTCTAAGATCTAAGGAAGTTGATTATGTTGGCATTCTAAGATCTAGGCACGACATGTGGTTGGAGGAGGAAGAGGTGAGACAAGGTAAGTTGTTAAATCCTAGTGTAGAGGATTTGTGTGCATATCACTTTATGTTTTTTGGAACCACGAGGATGTGGTCACATACATTGAGATACACATGTAGGAGATTAGGGTGATACATATGAAGTTCAATGAAACACGTGTTCTACAACAACATACAACTACTTTTGGTTCATGGCTTCGCGGGCATGTAGGGAATGGTAATAAACCCAAAAAGGTGAAATGGTTGGCACAAAGAACGTCGGGCACCATTTTATCGTATAAATCTTATGACATTAATGGATTTATGTTTTGGACTAAATTAATGGATGATAAGAGTGTATCACAGAACAGTGGTTTGACTCTTGTGTCTGAGGCTTTGCATGTTGTGAACGCTTCTGATTACAATCCCATGCATGCTCAGTCTTGCTATTTTGAAATCATTATTGGGATCTAGGAACTTCATTATGTGACAATGTGTGTTCCCATGTTTAAATGTCAATGGGTTGATGTGAATAGTGGGCAAAAAACCAAGGATTGGGGTTTCACACTTGTAGATCGTAGCCGAGTTGGTCGGAGGGATAATCCGTTTATAATGGCATCACAAGTACATCAAGTATTTTACATCAAGGATCCTGTTGATCCTATATGTGAGGTTGTTGTTTAAGGAAATAGATCTTTCATTGAGGATTATGAATGTGAAGATCTGATTGGTTTTGGTCGAGAAACTCAAACAGGATCAAACGATATTAATATGTTGCTAATGGAAGACGATTTGAGTTTATATGGTTATCTCGGTTGTAGTGACCACTATGAAGGAATTTGGGTTTACGGCCGAGGAAAGGTGACCAAGAGGAGAAAGACGCATGAAAAACATTAAAGAAAAGAAAATAATAGAATTGATGGCGTAGATGCTTTTAGTTGGTGATTTGGGAAGTTGCCATTAACCTGGGAGAGACTTCTGAGTGAGGAACTCCCTTGGCTGCAATGGTTATAGGAAAGTTTTGGCCTTTTTGCTCATTAATATGGCAAATATTGTCATTATTCTATGTTTGGAATCTCTAAAAATATTTTGTTTGCTAATAATAAATTTTGAAGATAAAACGGAAAGAAAATCTTGAATTGTGTAAGAATATAATTGTTACCATAAGTCAAATCCAACGGTCTTACATTGCAAATACCCAACAAAAAAGTTAAATGTCATAGGGATTATAGTAGCAACATCATATGATTCCACGTATTGAAATTGTAGCAAGGGGTCTGCTACACATCTACTATGATAAACATTCAAATCCAAAATATATATATATCTAATAATTCACCTCCAACATGAAGCATATTATACCTAGATTGTGCTTCAGTGGATACAAACCTTACCCTTTCACAATCGGAGTTTCTTCCCCAACTAGCATTGATTGATTTAGAAAGTCGCCCTCCACCCCGTCCACCTTGGTTTGATCATTGCTTGGTTAAAATGGTTTTGTAAAAATTTTGGTTTGGAGAAGGGATTTTCAATTAAGTAAGTTTTCTAGGGTTCGTGAGTTGGGAATTTTTGAATTCCCACTTCCCAATTTTGATATAGTTCGTATATATTCCGAGTCCTGAACAAGGCCGGGAAACTTTTTTTAAGAGCCGATCTTGTAGTTTTGATTAAGGAACTGTGTTTAGATTAGGAAGAAAAATCATCATTTTACTCGTGCAGGTCTGGAATGGGGACCTGAAATTGGAACCAATAATTACGAGTCTTGAACTGACTCGGAAAGTTATACGGACTTTTGGGGAAAATTTATAAAATGAAATGAGAGTTCCAATTGAGGAACATGTTCGGATATAATGCGGATTGTTAGGGTTTTTGTACTGGAATTATTGAAATTCCCAACTAGCAAATATTTTTATATAGCACGTATATGTTTCGAGTATGGAACTTGGTAGGGAAGATTATTTTAAAAGCCGATCTTGTAGAGGAACCATGTCTAGATTAGGAATGAAAAACGTTGTTTTACACATGTGAGTCCGGAATTGGGACCTGATTTTGGAATTCTAAGTTCCGAGTCCGGAACAGCTTCGAATAATTATACATAAAATTTGAACAAAATATATCTAAAATTAAATGGGAGTTCTCATTGAGGGACAACATTAGAGCACTATGCATCACCATATAGTCAATTCCCCCCCCCCTCCTTCTACGCCGTGTTCTGATCGAGGAAATTGTTTGGAAAAAATAATTAAAGCCGACGACATTCTGATAGAGGAATATGTTTGGCACATAAGGCAAGAAAACCAACCGGAGAGTATTTCTTGCATGTTAAATTTACTAGGACATACATATTATAACTATTATTTTTTCTGTCACAACTATAACACAAACATGAAATTACAATAGGCATAATCAAGAAGCATTCAATGTCATGATAAAACAAAATTAAATCATATACATAGCATACTAATAATACAATTATTTTGAAATTTTCCATGTTTTGTGAACTATAGGAACGCATCAGCTCTGGCTATCATCATTAAGAAACATCGATGCAAGCTCTAAATCACTCTCCTCTCGAACGAGTTTCTCCTCACCCTCGTCTTCAGTCTCAGTATCAGTGAAGTCCGAGTGGAAATTGGGCATCTTCTCACCATCGCTAAGCTCCAATTTTAGACCGATGGATTTTATGAATTTGGCATGACGGGGTTCCAATGCTTCCATCTCCTTGTTCACTTTTCGAACGTCTAAAAGGATGCAATCTAGGTAATAGCTCAAGATATTCTTCCATCCTCTACCCCCACCTATGAATAATAGAAATTCAAATATGATTATAAACATTAATAATTATAGTTAAAAAGGTTATTTTAAAATGTAATTCACTTACGAGAAGTAGATGTCTCAGCCCTGTTGAGTGTAGTTTCCTTGCTCTCCTCGTCGTCATCGCCTTAATTGCGGGGACCACCTTGAGACATCATTTGTCATCATCACCCACCTCTAGCTGTTTTTGCTAGATCCAAGACTCATCATATTATTTGAGATGAAATGGATAATTTACAGGAACCACACCAAGTTACCTCATCAATGCAGTTATCAACCCCCCGTGTGGCAGATCTTTCTTCATCCCCGCCGCCTTGAGCCTGTAGCAAACTATAGTGTATCCCAAGTTAATTGGGATTCCCTCAATGATGTACTAAAACAACATTAGGTTTCCTATGGTTGGCTTACATGTGTGGCCCCCAGATGGCAAGAAGTTCATACAAATCCACTCATAAACTATATGTTGCTCGACAGTCAACTTCCTCACATAATAACACTTAGCCTGACCTAACCCGGGCTCATCCCACCAAAAGTACTTCATATCCATTTCTACTGGGCATAAAACGGTTGCCTCGGTAACAGCAGGCCAACTCTGTAGATGAAAAATCTCTAAGGGACCCCCGGGGTTATCAGGGCGCAAAGTCGTGGGGTTATTATAGGGGCAACCTAACGCAGCGTTTATAGTGTATATTGTGACTGTAAAATTAAATCTATTAACCCGGGTTAAATCCTTATTATTGAAATTCTTCTCCAGAGAGCATAAAATTGTACCACTTCATCATTGTGTACTCTATCCTCTAATGTTAGTAATTTCTCCAAATGTTGGTTATGAAAGTTTCATACCAAAGAAAATAGCCTAATGATAATTCCTCACATTGCTCACTAGGTACAACCTTAATATTTGTACACATTCTAATTTTAAGGAAATCGGCATACCTAGATTGTGCCTCTTCATTGAAAAATCACGGGGTTTCCCCAATTTTTGTAACCGGATTATGGCTCCTCGCAGGAGTGCTCATATTGTTTCTTGTCCTCCTTCCACCATTGCTACGTGACATAGTTGATGGCGAAAATGATATCCTTGCAAAAGTGTGTATGGGGTGTCTAGTATCAATTCACTTTGTTAAAATTATTATGGTTTATTTTTTTAGTTCAACCCCCCCCCCGAGGGAGAAGATTTGATATTATGGGTGTTGCTAGGTTTAAAAATGTTCAAATCAATTCTCGTAATGATCATATATCTTTGCAAAATGGAAATACCGAGACAACAATTGATGAAGATGAGGATGGGGAGGGGTCGGATGTGATTACAATTTCTAAGATTCATTGTAGAACTCTACAAAGAAGAATGGCTAGAAATGAATTTATATTATTGGTTTTCAATAAAATGGGTCGTTTCTTGTCGAAAGAACGAGCCAAGTGGTCTAGTTGGGTAGGAAAGATTGGTAGGACAAGGGTACATCCGTTTTGATAATTGGCACGAAGTTCCTAAACAATACAAGGAGACGAGATGGTTGGAGTGCAAGGTAAAACCTACAAAATATTCGTCAAAATTGGTTTTCATTGCTTTCTTTAATTGCAAAAAAAATTGTTGACCAATATATTTTAATCAATGATAATTTTTTTCTATATTTCATTTATGTCACATTAGAGACCTTTTGCAATCGATGCCTCGGACGTGGATGACTTGAAAAAAAGGGCCATGAATATGTTATCCAAAACTTGGCGAGAATACAACTACACTCTATCAAGGGATTACATCTTCTCCAATAAAAAGGGTGATCGACCATGGCTGACTTACATGCGTATTCATACGGAGAGTTGGGAAGTCCATAAGGCAAGAGTGTTAGAAAATGAAAAAAATGTGGGTTTTACATAATTTGATATAAGTTTTTTTTGTTCAAATTTCAAAATTCTCATGACTAGTATATATTTAACCGTAGGGGACAATGGATGAGAAAAATGCATTTCATCTTTGAACATAACTCCACTTAGGAAGAGTCGCGGGGGTTATGCATCGGCCGCGCTCGAGTTGGTAAAGGACCAATTTGAAAGAGATGTACTTTCAGCCATCGAGAAGTGAATGTGTGAGGAGGAGTCACGAGCATCGATTGTGTCAATCGATGTGGAAGGGATTGAACGATGTGATCTATTCCTCAAGGCTCAGAAAAACAAAGAAGGTCGGTATGTCAAAGATTCGGAAATACAACTTGCGAAGAAAGTGGTAAGAATTTTAATGTTTACAATAATTTTGTAATAGAGAAAGTATATGTTTTCTTGTCAATTCATACCATCTGGTAAGTAGGACATATTGTGCGAGGCAACAGGTAAAGCCAAACACCCCGGACTGGTAAGAGGGGTGGGTGCATTCTTGACCAAAATAGAGGCTTTTGAGATTATGTGTTCTTACATTGAAGATAAGCCATCAAGAATCAAAGTATTGAAAAAGGAGGCCATTATACAAGACAAGCAATTAGAGCAACAAGATATTTTGATTAGGAAGTTAATCAAGAACAATGGACTTCCTATACACAAAAATTTGGAGAATTTAATTAGATATTGGGATCCTTCTTCGAGAAGGTCTCACCACTCTCCGGAGGATATTAAAGTGATAAGAATGGGGTACCAAAGGCAACAATGTTTGAAGAAACCCTAGGCAAGGCCATCTTTGCCACTAAGAAAAAGGTTTGACCTTCTTATATCAAATAGCTTCTGTTTTTGTTACGTTATTAAGTAGGAAATATATATTTTGTGTAGGGCAATCAACTGTGAGAACTATTCATAGATGTTGGTTAAATGGCTACACTGCTCCATGTGGCTGATGGTATTTATTAAAAATCTATGAGACATAATAACTCCAAATCGACTGGGGATAAAATTACAAGGGTTTCGTTGGATAAAACATGCATGTACAATGCAACTTTGCCAATTCCCGATGGGGATTACAAGAATGTAGAACCCGCCCAAGGAATGTTCCTCATATGGCCTCGGCGTCTAGTTTACGTCAATCCAGAGAATGACACTCTTTTGAAACAAATGAGGAGAATACCCACAAAGGAAATTGTAGAAATGTGAAGAATGCCCAAACTTCCAAACAAGAGAGCACCAGTGGAAAGAGGGTTACCATATTTTGTTCGGGTACTATCCGACTGGATCTCGTGCCACAAAGATAACTCAACATACACTTTTTTTCTGGGAATGAGTGCGTGTTTGGTTTGTGCCGGGACATCATCGCATTGTGGAGTGATTTCAAATAATTATGTAGGTGTGACCAAGTCAATCAAACAATCATTTCCCTCTTTCTATTGTAAGTACGACTTTGGTTTTCAAATTTATTTACCTACTATATCAAAGTTCATACATATCGAAACCTAATCTTGAAATTCTAATGTCAAAGGTACATGTTTATGACCCCGGTCCCTCCCTGCATCGCTAAATCAATCAACGAACCACGGGATATCCGCCAACTAATACCCGAGAGGAGGACTGTAAGGGATCAAAGATAAAATTTATATTTTTCTCCCGTTCCTACCACTATACAACCAAGAATGGTAGATAGTGGAAAGTATCGAGGAAAGTATCGAGGTCATCCATAAAGATGTCAGGAATCTAACAATTAACTAAACACAACTGGGATTGGATCGTGAATCTGACCACGTGTTTGGAATAATGAATGTTCGTAAAACAAGCATTGGGGTGGATTTTTTTAAATAAAGCTACTAGCATGAAATTAATCACGAGAATAAACTATATAAACTAGAACTTGGAGAATATTTTTCTTAACATGATTAATGTCATTTCGATCATCAATTTCGTCACATGCAACTATAAGCCTATTCTAGTGTTTGTGGCACGTGGTGTGCTCGATGGTCAACACTTTCCTATAACTATCATGTAGGATGCGCACGTAATTTTCCATCGGCATTGCCTCCGTAATTAGGGGAGTGCAATAACGGCCCTGTCTACCAAGCAGATCTGATTCTCCCCTGTATGATTATGTGTCGGGCACTACGCCACGAATGCTTCTCCCTAAGCCTAAAAAGGCAGAGGGGGTGAAGCACCTTATCGATGGTTCTAGGGTTGCAATGCTATCCCTAGTTTACTGCTCTAGCTATCTCTACCCGCTACCCTTTGGACCAAATCGTCGGCTTACTAGTTCCTGGTCGGTCGTAATGTTAAAAATGGCAACCTGCGTGCACACACCCACGTGGATCCGGACCCATCGTTACCCAAGCACATCTTAATTTCTCTTCCCAGGGTGTATCAATTTTGCGGCAACATGAAAGTAGACTTTGTTGTGTGCTAACTAAGTGTGACAATCATGCAATTCATAAGAACATTAACAACAAGCTAACATAATACCAAAAATCATATAGAAATAGTTTAATCTAAGAAATATCACAAAATTGACATTAACATATGAATACAAATATAATCCTCAAGTTAAAAAATATTGCATTGGATTCAACACTTTTGGACAAAAGAAAAATAAAAAGAAGGAATAAAAGGTACTAGAGAGAAGAGTATTTTATCTCTCTAACCTACTCTTAAAGATAAAATGTGGGCATAAACTTAAACCATAGTAGACCATGGTTAATATATGTAGTTGTAGGGAATTGGGCCTTGAAAATGCCAAAACAATGGCAAAAAATCCTAGCAGCCGCAAACGGCACGGCCAGTGGCATCTGACACAGTCCATGCCAGCCGAGAACCCTTCGTGCTGGAAGGCCCATGTCACCCAGCATGGACCGCCGGGTGGAACTCCGTGTTTCATCTTCTAAGCACGCATCTTGTGTCATTTGACATGGCCCATCGGCTGCTACTCATTTTCTCAGTAAAATGGCACGTGTCGTTTAATTCTTCACACCCCGTGGGCTGGTCTTTACATAAGTTACGTGAAACGACGCGAACCATGTGAAAAGGAACGGTCCCCACCCATACTAAGCCAAATTTTGGAGTGGATCGAAGACATAAGACACGGGCAACCGGGGTTGACACAGTCCGTGCTAGAGGCCTCTGGCACGGCCCATTTTTCTTAGCACGGTCTGTGCTGAGCGCTGACACGGGCCTTCCTAGTCTACCTTCATGCCTGTTAGGCTGGGCCTTCGTGCAGACCTTGGCTCGTTCGGCTGGCAAACTTGTTTGCTCTGCTAAGAAAGAACCGTTGATCCGATTTGAAAGTTATTGTAGTCGATTTTATAGTGGTCGAGAAGAAGAATCCAATGGTGCCATCGTGATTGGGTGTATTTTATACACATATTTTCTTTGATTTTATGAGTTTTTTTTATCGCTTGATGTTCACGTAGGTGTTTTTGTGCAAGAAATCATTAGATTGTGTGCTGAAAGTGAGGAGCGATGCCCTATACTCTTTTTCCCTTAACCATGGTTTTTTTCATGGAGTTTTCCCGGTAAGGTTTTTAATGAGGTAGTGTGCTCTAATGGAATATGTTCTTATTTTACCTTACAAGAAGTGATATGATACATTATTCCAGAAAGGAAGCTCAAAAGAAATTGGATCGTGTTAAGAAGAATTTGGGTTTAATTGGATTCATGTAAAAAAGTTTAAATTAAAGAATAGAATGCCCAATATGAAGATCAAATTAATTAGCCCAATAATATTTTCCTTTTCTTAGTTGATTTGTAATTAGCGCTATTATAAAAATAACACAAAAACCCACGCATAGCTTTATTTTAAGGGAGACGACCTAGCAATATTCTTCGCAGCTTTGCCTGGATTCTAAGTCGCCTCACCATGTTCCTTCAACATTGATTATTCACGCAATAAGCATCCCGGTGACATTATTTAGTGTGTTTTGTTTTATTAGTTAATATGTTTAATTATTTTTTATTTTTTTAAATTATTTTTAATATGTTCAGTAGCTGAATCTCTTTTCCGGTTTAGGGTAATGAAGCATTAACTATGATTTATATGTGAGGCCTAATTGTTAGTGATAATTGATTTTTATGGATTCCTAATTATTCTATGTGTATATTTTATTTCATAATTTCTTGAGATATGATCAACCTTGAGTTATTTGGAATAGTGCCATTTTTTTAAAAAAAAATGGGTTGGGGTTTATATTAGGAGGCTCCCCATGCCTTGAAAATTAAGAATTTAACAGTGAGTTACATGAATCTTGAATCTTTAAAGTTGTATAGGATGAAATTTAGAACTCTATACTTTACACCTTTATGGGCAAAGGAGATATCAAAAAGATCATGACATGCTCCTAGAAACCTTCCATGTGATTCCATTTCATAAATCTCCTCCCCTCGTGTGAATTTATGAAATGGCCAAACATGGAAGGTCTGAGATTCAAATCCCTCTGTAGTTGC
>JAULKM010112263.1:0-22743 GCA_032355605.1 Rubia tinctorum
ATTTTGCGTTCAATTTGGTAAGGACCAAAATATTTTGGCTGCAAGTTTCATACTCCTGAGTTGAACTGATTGTTGGCAGTAATGTTGAAACTTTAAATAGACACAATCACCCAGATCAAAGGATCTCTCAGAACATTTTGATCAACCTGTTATTTCATTCTTTGTTGCGCTTTCTGGAGATTTTCCTTCAAAATCTGATTTACTTGTGCCCTATGTTCCATCTTATTATGAGTTGCTGGAACAATAGAATAAGTTAATATCCCCAATGGTAAAGTGAGAGGTTTGACCCCATACAAAACATCAAATGGAGTCATGTTAATGTTGGACTGATGAGTGATGTTATACCAACATTCCACGACCCCTAACCACTTCTGCAAAAGCATCGAAGGTATGATTCCAAGATTTGGTTAACCCTTTCAGTTTGACCATTAGTCTCGGGATGGTATGCAGTACTAAGCTGCAACTTCACACCTAAAATCCTGAAAAGCTCATTCCAGAAATGGCTGGTGAACAATCGATCTCTGTCTGATGTTATTGCTCCTGGAATGCCATGCAGGTTGGTGATATTGTCAAAGAAAATTTGTGCCACTATTAGAGATGATAATGGGTGTGAGAGAGACTGAAAGTGACTATATTTAGTCAATCAGTCAACCAACACAAGGATTGTATTGAAACCATGAGAATCAGACAACCTGGTTATAAAATCCATAGATATCTATCTCCGACCATGGTTTGAGATGAGGAGGGGCTGTAAAAGGCCAGGAGTCTTACAATGTTCAAATTTGTACCTTTGACATACTTCACAATGTTGAATAAACTCAGTAATCTCTTGCTTCATACCCGACCAATGGGAGAAGGTTAAGATTCTTTTGTTTGTAGTTGTTTGCCCCGAGTGACCACCCAAGGGTCACGAATGCATGACCTTGAGAATAATTTTTTTTTACTTCTCCATTGGACCCTATATACATCTTCTTTCCTCTCTTTAGAATTTCATTTACATAACTGAACTCAGATCTCAGATCAGTTTGTAATAAGGTTTTGTAATGTGAGCTTTTGAAATTTCATCACCTGCAAAACTCTCTTAAATTTGCGACATCCAAACAGGAAGACTGGTGATGAATTAACTGTTGTAAGTGTGCCCTACGTAGCTATAATTGGAACATTTGGATTTTAAATCATAATTCCCACCTCTGTTGTTCCAATACCTCTTCTTAGTTCATTCTTCTTGTTGAATTTTTCTGATTCGGCATAAATTCTCCCAAATGGTGCTTTGGTCTAGAAATCCAACAAAGTTTATGTGGGATCTAATTCTCCTACATGCCATATAATTCCTTGGCCAATGAAATCAGTAAAATTGTCAAACTGATTGGATTCTACTCATCCACTCTTGTAGCTTCTATATGTTGATCATCTTATATTCTTCTTGATGATGTATTATCTACTCGGTTCTCAATTCCCTTCTTATATTGGATTCCAAAAACCAAATCTAAGAACTTTGTTATCCAATTGTGTTGTAATGCATTTGTAATTTTCTGATCCACTAATTACCTCAAGCTTTGCTAGTCAGTTTTTATTACGAAATGACTTCCCATTAGATAATACCTCAATTCATCCACATCTATAACCAAGTCTAAAAGCTCCTTCTCATAAGTGGATAAACTCTTGTTTCTGTCACAAACATATTGGCTCAAATAAGAAACATGTCTTCTTTCCCGCATAAGAACAACTCCCTTACCGTACCCAAATGTATCTGTTTCTATCGTAAATCTTTATCAAACTCTGGAATTTTAAGCACGGGTGCAGATGATATAGATTTTTTCAATGCTTCAAAAGCTTAGCAGCATCCTCAGACCATAGAAATCCATCTTTTTTAGCAAATCATGTAAAGCTCTGCAAATGACCCCATATTTGGCTATAAACCTTCGGTAATAACCAGTTAAGCCCAGGAATGCCCTTAATTCTTTGACTGATTTAGGAGTAGGCCAATCTAGATGCTGGAAACTTTGTTTGTGTCCATTTCCACACCTTCAAAGGATATGACATGTTTTATATACTCGACTCTTTCTTCGGCAAAAACACACTTGCTAAACTTTGCAAATAATGCATGTACCCTCATTTCTTGTAATATTGCCCTCACATGTAACAATTGCTCTTCAAAGGTAGAACTGTAAATCAAAATATCATCAAAAAACACCAATACTGATTTCCTTTAAAAAAATTGAAAGACTTGATTCATTAAGGATTGAAATCTCGCCGGGGGGTTTGTTAGTCCGAAAGGCATTACTAAAAATTCAAAATGACCATTATGAGTTTGAAAGGTTGTCTTGTACACATCAGTGGTTTTCACCATAATTTGGTAATATCTAGACCCGATATCTAACTTGGTGAAAAATTTTGCATTGTGTAGTTTATCTAGCAAATCATCAATAACAGGGATAGGGAATTTATCCTTTACTGTCAAGTCATTTAATCTCCTATAATCAATGCACAACCTCCAGCTTGTATCCTTCTTTTTCACCAATAAAACCGGGGAAGCAAATGGACTGGAACTCCTTTGTATGATCCCTTGATTGAGCATCTCTTCTACCTGCCTTTAAATTTCATTCTTGTGTTTATGGGCATATCTGTCGGGTTTAAGTTTAAAAGGATTAGAACCAGTCTTCAGTGTAATAGTATGACAAATTTCTCTTGTGGGTGGCAAATTAGTAAGTATTGAAAATACATCATGATAGTCAGAGAGAACCTGTTTTAATTCCTTAGGAACTTGCAACTCTTATAGCTTCTTCCTCTTAGTTTTCTGAATATCATTCTCTTTTTGTACTTTCTTGTATTGAATCTCATTATCCAGCTCAGAGTTTGCATTCACCATCAGTAGTCTCCTCCTCTTGGAGTTGTATTGATTATCCCTGACATAATACAAGCTTGTTTCATCATAATTTCCTTTTATCATCCACTGCATCCCATCACTGCTAATTTGAAAGTTTTGAGTGTTGAAATCGAATGCTATAGAACTGAAGAATTTCATCCAATCAACTTCTAATATGACATCAGTTCCTTCTAATTTTAAAGTTTTGAGTGTTGAAATCGAATGCTATAGGGCTGGCGAATTTCATCATATCAACTCCTAACATGATATCATTTCCTCCTAATTCCAACACCTTTAGATCGAAAACAAAGTGGTGTCGTTGTACCCTCCAAGCCCCCTCTGTACACATAGTTAATCCTTCCACTCGACTCCTGTTTGCAATCGTTACCATAAATGACCTTATAAACACCTCTCTCAACCTTGGTCAGTACTTCCGGTGTCTAAAAGCATATTCACCCGTTGTCCATCAAAATGTTCAATGAGAGTAATAGTGTTTGCCATATTTCTTCTATTTACCGTGTTTAACACTAGTTCTTCGGGTTCATCTAACACTTTCAATTCCTCTGCATTTATTTCAATGACAATCACATTTCCCTCTTCTTCTATCTGAGCAACAATATGATGTGCTTTCCTATATTTACATGTATGCCTTGGTCCATAATTTTCACCACATTTGTAACAAATGTGGTTCTCCCTCCACAACCGTGTTCTTTTGGGGGGAAATTCTCTAAAATCCCTCGTTGGTAGGTTGCTTAGAAATCCCTACTCCATTTTTGTATCCCTGAATCCCAACTGTAGTTTTGGTTATAATGTTGTGATCATTGACCAATTAAGTAGGCCGACTTCTCTTATTTGACAGCTCCAATTTCATCTCCTATAGAAAGGCTATATCTATGGTTTGCTGTGGACTAGAGGATTTTAACATTTTTACCATGGGTTTTAACTCATATTTTAGGCCACTGATGAAAATGGAGATAAAATAGCCTTCTGATAGTCTAGAATCTGTAATTAGTACCAGGGATTTTAATTCCTTGAGAGCCTCTTGATACAACCTCACAAACTCCTTTGATAAAGCTTATTGAACACTTCATTTTTATCCCTACACCCAACCTCAAAAAATATTTTCACCAGAGAATCACATAAATCTGACTAGTTTATACTTCCTTTCACAAATCTCTCCCCTTAGTATCATATTTCAGCCTTCCCTTTAAGATATACCTTAAGAGTAGCTAATCTCTGGTGCTCAGGAATGTTATACTCCCTCCGTCCTGGAATAAACTTCCTAATTTGACTTTTAGGAGTCAACTGCATCAACTTTTAACGACTAATTTTTTTTGCATGTAAAAATATTCTTAAAAAAATAGTTTGAAAATCTATGCTATAATGAATCTAAAAACATATCATATGATAATAATCTTATATGTATATTAAGAGAATTTAATGGTTGAAATTTGTTTATTTTGACTTTAGAAAGTTAAATTAGGAAGTTTATTGTGGGACAGAGGTAGTAGTAGGTACAATCCCTTTGACATTTTCTAAGCCATTCCTTAGGATTATTGCCACAAAACAGAGTTAATGTTATCCTAGCCTGATTGTTTTCAGAATCTCTCCTGCCAAAATGATTAACATTCTCATCATAACTACTTTAGGATTAACTAGAATCGGCTAATTACTTTTTAAAGAGTGTTGTTCAGTAAATCTGACCTCGCTGTCATTCTGATTTCCTTCAAGTGTGTTGTTTTCCTTTGAATTTGCAACTCCAGTTGGTTCGCAACGGTTCGAGCTTTCTGCCTCATTCTTTCCATTTTTCCTGTCTCCTAACTTATGAGACTATAACATTCTTGAAATTTGATCAAAATGATTAAAAACTTCCTCATGCATTTCGTTCATTTCAGCTTTGAGTTGGTCCTGCACTATTCGGAGCTTGTTCTGAGTCGCTTTCATGGAAGAATCCATCTCATTGAACTCCAATTGTGAATCCTTTCGAGATAACTACAAAGCGCTACTAATTTTTGCGTTCATGATATCGATTTGATCTCTAATATCTCGTCTTTGGTTCCTCCACTCCAAAGAATTCTCCAGCAAACGATTATCGAACCTTCAATTGATTTTCTAGTGATTTTTGGCGTGTATTGTTTTCCATAGCCGAGGATTTTGAAGGCTCTAATACCAAATTGTTACGACCATAAGGGATTTGACTGAAAATACTCAAAGAAAGTAGAATTTTATTGATTGATTCAACAAAAGAACATAATCTAGGAATTTAGATGTGAAAGAAATGAGAAAAGGTGATGAGAGAAGGTTCTACAACTTTTTTTATCAATCCAATATATCACTATTGAATAACTACCCCCTCTATATGTATAAGCCCAATTCTGAAGCTTCAGCTTGGAACAAATTTTGTTGGAGAATGATGAGTACAATTTTGATGCTTAACTACCAAACAAATTAACCATTTTTGTTCTAATTTGCATCTTAGGTTCCTGGACTACAAAAAAATATACAAATTGATGAATCGGGCCTTAGTTAAATGGTTAATACACCCTCTCTATAACAGAGAGGTCCAAAGTTCTAGTCACACCCCTAGCAAGAATGGTGAATATTAGAAAATTTTCTTGCTAGGGATTACCCAAAATTGTGGAACCATGTCGGTGGTTGCTACTATGGTTTCTCAATTCGCAGGTGGTGCATGAAGGTGCAATTGTGGTGGTTCTGCTTTCGGTGGTGGTGTTCCAATGGTGGTGCAACAACTAGATGTTTTCGGAGAGCGTCCTCAACTATTCAAATGGATGGAATTTCAAGGCTTCACTGGGTTTCAACAAATTCAAATGGTTGTGTCTCCAAGATTAATCCTATCTGTAGAGTATGATGTTTATATGTAATTTAGTTGCATTTATGTAATCTTAAAAAAAAGAAATATACAAATTGACGGGCTCTTTTATTTAGTTATTTATGAGTCCATCTCTTGAAAGATGGTCTTTCGATAAACTATGGAAAGGCCAGAGATTCAAGTGAATTTTTACCACAAAGAGATGAAAATTCGCGTGTTAAAACAATTAAAATTTGGGTAAATTCACATGACCACAATATTTTGAGTTCTGGTTAGAAAAATTACATATATAGAGTAAAATGTTCCTCTCATATTCAATTCTCTCTTATCCTCTCATTTTACTTTCCTCTTTATCTTCTATCAGGCGCTCCATAATTTCCAAAAACCCTACTTTTAATTTATGCTCTTCTCCTAATGTTCTTCTGTGATTGACCCATAAAATATTTGATCCATCATCTCTACTCTCATATAATCGTTGTTAATGGCATCTCCCACCAATTTTTCTTGTCAATCTTTCCGGAGATGCTCCTTGGGTTATGTCCTAAAACGCTCAGTCGGTTAGAGTATGTTCTCAAGGCGGAGGTGGATGATGTCACCTCCATTTGGAGGGCTAACGCCACCCTCGTGGAAACAGAAATGCGGGAGCTCTTGATGCCCCCTAAAGCTCCAGATTTGGTGCTTCCTAGTGTCGTCAACGGTTTCAGTGGATTGCATGTTGATATTCGACATAATAATTACCTCGGGAAAGGAAGTTCTAGTGAAGCCCATGGAAACCCTAACCATAGTGGCAGGGGCACTCCATCCTTGAGCTCAAGAGGTGAGGGGTCACCGTCACCTGGCGGTTATAGTTCTAGTAGCAACTCGGATGTCACCAACCATTGAAATAACGCCATGCTCTATGTATTGATGCCATGGTTGAGGGAGATGCAAAAATCTAAACGGTTGAAAAAATAAATCTCCCCTTCCTCTTGTCAATGATCCCGAAAAAAGATAAGTTCATCTTCATTTATTTAGGGTTTTGTTTATTTTAGGGTTTTGAAAATTTGTTTCTAACCATGGATTATGATTTGTTTGAACCTGCATCTTGTAAAATATTGGAATGATGAAGACGTTGGTGTGTTGAAAAAATAAAAACGACAAAAAAAGGAAGAAATAAAACCATATTAGCAACTGTAATGTTCAAGTTCTGTAGAAATAATGAGGGCTTCTAATGAGGTGATATTATTTTTGTACTGTGTTATGTTTTATGTATTACCATGGCCTGTTGGTTCAGGATATAAGAAATTATCTTCCCTTGTTGTGGCTTGAATGCTATATTTATTGCTATTGTGATGTCTTCATGTGGCTTACTTTACTCAGATTCAGTTGTTGTTGTTGCTTGTATGCTCTGTTTTTGCTGCTGTGATGCCTTCATGTGCAGTGGTAGATTTACAGTGGGGGCACAGAGGACACGTGCCTCCACTGAATCCGCCAATTTTCATGTTAGATTGTTACGATTTTAGAGTAAATTTTGTAGCTTTTAGTCTAATAGTACATGCGCAATCATTTTCAATTACTAAGTTAGGTGCATTATGTATCCGTATCTTTCTAATATATTGTATTGAGTTTGATCTCAGTCTGATTGTCTATTTAGTTTTAATTTCCTTTATGTTGAATGATGAGATATGTACTGATTGCGATTAGTCAGGAAATATTTTTCTTTTGAATGATTAAATTGTTTAAGTGATTTTTTGTTCATTATTTGAAAATTCCACATGCATACTATTATAATAAAAATATAATGTTAAGATTAGAATGAATTCCATCTAGATTTTTATGAAAAGTATTAAGTTGGTATAAATTTTGATTATGTTCTGTTCAAAACATAAAAAATGTCTTCAACTTTTTTTTTATTGATTTTTAAGTATAAAAATATTGACATTTATATATGTGTTATTATGAACAATTCCATCACATATAAGTAAAATTCTTAATTATACTTATTCTATGAAACTTAATATTTTTTAAGAATATTATTGTTCCCTCTCTAAAATAATTCCGGATCCACCACTGTTTATGTGGCTTAGTGTGCTCAGATTCGGTTGTTGTTGTTGTTGTTTGTATGCTCTGTTTTTGCTGCCTTCTCATGGCTAAAAGCACTCATATTCGTATATTAATGCTTATATGCTCTATTTTTGCTAGTGTGATGCCTTCTTGTGCCTAAGAGTACTTATATTCGGCTATTATTAATACTTGTATGCTCGGTTGTTGCTACTGTGATGCCTTCTTGCGGCTTAGTGTACTCAGATTTTACATCTTGTTGATGCTTGCATACTCAGATTTTTTATCTTCCCTGTCAAAGCTAGTTACATCCTAATGCTGGTTATATGAGGGTTGGTTTTTACGTAATTATCCTAGTTCTTTGTTATGTGAGGACTATTTTTTATGTGGTTCTTGTTATTATGTCCTGAATCTTTCCACCTTATGCATCATCCCACCTGATCTATTTCTAACCTTTGTTGCATCTTCCCACCTGATCTGTTTCTCAGATTGAATATGGGATACTTGCTCCTGTTTTGATTATCCATCTTCCCTCTATGTGTGTTGATGCTATTGTATGTATGAAAATGGTAAAATACTTAAACTTGAACAAGATAAAAATATAAACATACAAGTTAATGTCATTTGCAAAAGTACATTTAACCTAGGTTGATTATGGAACAACTCATTCACACCAAAAGTGGGTTGTTCCAGGCCTTAACAAAAGTAGCCAAACTTTCAACCTATAAAATGTGGACTAACTTGCATTCATGGTTGATAGCGCAAAGCATGCATGAAAGGAATGATGGTTTCATCTATTTCTTGCATGTTGATTAAATGTTCCATGCTGCCCCTCACCACTTCTTTACTGATTTGAATCTTCCTTGGTAGCGTTCCTTCTATGATGTGCCTATCTTTGTTCATGTGCCTCTTTCATTTATATGTATCACATGATCCATCTCCTGGAATCTCAGTTTAGCATCCAACTTCGATAAAGTAAAAACCATGCGTTGTACCTTGTTGCATTCAAAGAGGCTAGTTTTAGGCTATTCGTATTACTTTTTATTACATTTTTTGTTACTGGCCAGTGAACTGAGTTTAAAATTTTGGTTTTACCAATTTAGCTTAATTATTATACCTGTGTTTTAACATATCCTATCTAACCAAGTATGTAAAGAAAATAGCACACGAGCACACACAACTTGGTTAAGCAATTCAATGAAATCCACCAACATCGGTGGGGTCTAACTCAGTTCAGAAAAAATCCGCTAATCAGAAAGATACAGTACAAAGTACACCATACAACTATACTTATGTTTTCTAATTATAAACGTGTGGATTTTGAAAACTTCCCTTGCTATCGATCCGCCTTGATCAGACTCTCTCCGACCTCAAAAATCATCGACGGTGGAACTCCTCCTCCTGAGAAATTAAGGTATACGATTCTAAACTAATCAACATGTTACGTATGTTGGAACATATGAAAACTGGCTCTTGCAAAGCTCTCGGAAAGATAGAAATCTGAATGCAGATTATCTCAATGAAATTCGTTAGTATTGCAGCCATTATGTCCATCAATATATAGTCCTTTGAGCAGATCGGAAATCTCCATGATTATTTCCATAATATTCCTATTACTTATCTGCTTCTGAAACATATCCAAATCCTATAAATAAAGGGATTTTCCTTATTTCAAATATCTCATAATATTCCATAAATCCAATTCCACAATTTTAGGAATTTTTCATAAATCCTTTATGCTTCAACATGTCCGAATCAAATATTACATAAACTCCATATTTCCATAAATCAATATCATGCAATATTCTATCAATCAAATCCTAATCTTTCCGTATTTTCCAACATGGAACATTTTTCTTTTTCAACACTAGTTCACAAATGCCAACTTAATAATCGATGAAGTTCACGTGATTTTACAATCTCCCCCTTTGGCATTTTGTGGACCAAATCATTTTGGAATAAAGAACTAAAAGAAAAACTTCCCATTTTCACAATCATCATAATTCCAGAAATCTCATTATGTTGGAACACATATGAATTTGAATTAATAAAAATACCAAAAACTAGAAATCCAGAAATTAAATTCAGATTACATCACAAAAAAAATCCAAAGTCTTCCAAAATATTCTCCCTCTGGGGCCATGAATATGCCAAAGTCCTAAAAACATAACAAAAACCAAAGCAAAGTTCATCAATAAAATCTGCTCCCCCTGAAATTAACCACAAACTATGCTAGAATATAGCCCTTCAGAAATTAGTTCTGTTCAGGAGAAGCAACTCGTGCTTCCAGCTGAGCCTTCTCCCCCTCAATCTTAGCCTTCTCTGCTTTAAGTGCAGCAATCTGAATTGTAACGGCTCCCAGCCTTTCATCCAGAGCCATTAGCTGGGTTTGTTTATCATATCTGGTAGTAGAAGCTGCACCCTCAGGGTTCCATGGCAGATCATGAACCTGTCTCATCCCAAAGGTCTTCTTGTTAGGATTGAGGGGTACAACATTCACAATCTCATCTTCAAGAAATCCATTAACCTTTTCCATTATGTCCAGTACAGTAATAAGTCCAGGATAAATTAAGGCATGCTTTGCCTTGGGAGAGATTGTTTGCTTCACAACACTCTGCTGAATGAGCAAGCCCAGATTAAAAGACTTCTGTATTCCAACATAGTACTGCAGCTTAGCAATTTCCCGAGTGAGAGCTATAGTGTTGGTGGAGGGCATCCAGCGGTTTATTGCAATCTGATACAACCTTTAAAATCTGGAAGAGAGGCATGAAGCCTGCGAATATCCAGTTGCTGGAAAATTTTCCTTAACACCCCCAGAAATCACAAATAAAATATCATCACTTGATACCTCCAGTTCATCAGAAAATACACCATCAAATTTAGGGGTTTTCAATCCCAGCAGATCATTAATCCTGGCAGCAGAGAAATTAATAATCTTCCCTCGGATATACACTCTATCACACCAGGGTGAATCCTCCTCTAAATTCTCAGCCATAAAATTGGAATAAAAATCACTAACCAAATGCTTTTTATACTAATCATACAGAGTAATAACAGTCTTAATCCCAAGTAATTCAACAAAATCAGAAAAACCACTAGGCTTATAAGCATCTAGATCAACTACCCTCTCAGGTATTATCTTCCTATGAGAAAAGAAATCTCCCACATCTCCTCATAATCATTATACCAAAATATAGTAGAGATAATATCACTTAATGCTGAAGGTGGCAGTGAGGGTTTCTTCTTCTTGGGGGAGTGTCTGGTCTTCTTGCTTCTCTTGGCTGGCTGAGAGGTCTCTGTTTTTGCCTCCTTTCTCTTTGTCTTTCTACGTCTGGCCTGGATGAACTCATCCAAGACTTTATCACTGGAGTAGGTCAGGTTAGGTTCCTATGTTGGAACATACTCTTCTTGCTGCTGCTCCGTCGACCCAGTAACATGTGTTCCAACATAGCCAGACCCATCAGAAGGTTCAACTCCCTATGTTGGAACATGTTCTTGATCAGTCTCCAACTCCTCCATCTCAACAATTTCCATCATGGGTCATCTCCCCGTCTCTTCTCAGCTTCAGATACCTCCAAATCATTATAAGCAGACCCACAATAAACATCATCCATCAGATAGTCTTAGTTTCCCATATTATCACCAGTAGAACCCAGTTCTTGATCATCAACCTCCATAGGGTTCTCATGCACATCTTTCTGCTGGTATGTTGGAACATACCCAACTTCATCTTCTTCTTCACTATCCAACAGAACAATCACAGAGGGCTCTAAAGCTCTCAATTTTTCATTCCTTTGAGCAGCCACAACATAAAATGAAACAACTTTCATCTGATTAATGGATCTGACTACCTCCAAACCTTTAGTCTCTTCATCATCAATCTCTTCAATTTGAACAAAACTTTGAAACTGAATATAAGAATACACATGAAACATGTCCTTTCCTCCATGTTCTCCATATGCAGCACACATCTACCTTGGATTATAGTTTTCAATATCCTCCAAACCCCCTACTTCCTCTATATCAACCTCAAGAAATTTCACATTCAGATTTTTTAGATTTCTCATATCTATGGTAACACGATTAGCTTGCACCCACTTAGAAAATTCATCTATGGAATCAAACTTTCTCCCCCTCCAAACAATGTGAGTAGATTCAGCAGTGGTTACCTTTTGATACTGAGATTTCTTCTTGCTTGGTGCATTATCCTCGGGTTTGCCGAAGGTGAGTAGGAGCAGCCGTACATATCCTTGAGTATTATTTCCGGCCATTGAAGCTCGTTCAGAGAATATCTCGGTAGGATTTTTAGTTCGGCTAGAAGTTTTTGAATCAACTTTTAATTCGGAAAGATAACTTCCAAGTTTTGAAATTTTGGTAGAGAGGAAGAGTGTAATTCCGAAAAAGAGGGAATATGGAGAGATGGAAAGAATTTGAACCAAAAATAACTTCTACTTTTCACCTCTCTAACAGTGTTTCCTTTTTCCCTTTCCAAGACAATTATTACCTTTTTTTCACTTGTCAACTCATGTCCCTTCTTGAACTTCCAACATACTTCCCAACTACTTCATCCATTTTTTTGTCTTTCTATTTTTTTTATTTTTCAGAATTAAAAAAAACTAAACCAAACAAAAATGTACATACTTTACAGAGGAATTTCTGGAAAAATACCTCATATGCGACACACACCAAGGTGTTGTCTGAGAAATTCAGTCCAACGGTTTAGTGAATATATCTCCATACTGCTCACATGTTGGAACATAGGACACCACAACCTCCTTTCTTTCAACTAAATCTCTAATAAAATGATGTCTGATATCAATATGCATAGTTATTGAGTGCTAAACATGATTCTTAAAGATATCAATTGCACTTTTGTTGTCACACAAAATATTTAGAGACCCTTGCTGAATTCCATAGTCATTCAACATTTGTTTCATCCATAATAATTGTGCACAACAGCTTCCAGCAGCAAGATACTCAGCTTCAACAGATGATAAATATATTGAATTTTGCTTCTTACTCTACCAAGAGATCAAATTCGTGCCAATAAAGAAACAACCCCCAGTAGTACTTTTACGATCATCTGCATTACCGGTCCAATCAGAGTCACTATAACTAATAAGACTTGAGTCTTGATTATTAAAATACCAGATTCCATAATCAGAAGTTCCGCTAACATATCGAATAACTCTCTTTACTGTAGTAAAATGAGATTCCTTGAGATCAGCCTGAAATCTTGCACACACACCTACGTTGAAGCATATATCTGGTCGGCTAGCAGTAAGATACAAAATACTCTCAATCATGCTTCTCTATAATTTCTGATCAATTGATACACATTTCTCATACTTCACCATTTTTTTGTAGTTGCCATCAGAGTTCGAACAAATCGAGCACTACTGATTCCGAACCTCTTCACCAGATTCAAGGCATACTTGCTTTTATTTATGAATAACCCATTATTTTTCTTAACCTGAAGCCCTAGAAAATATGTGAGTTATCCAACCACACTCATCTCAAACTTGACCTACATTAATGACACAAAATCTTGCACCATAGATGATGAAGTAGAGCTAAACACAATGTCATCCACATAAATTTGAGCAATAAAAAACTTTGTCAATTTGGTAAGCACAAATAAAGTTCGATCTACTCCCCCTCGACGATAACCTTTCTTAAGTAGAAAGTTAGTTAGTCGGTCATACCTTGCTCTAGATGCATGTTTCAGACCATACAGTGCCTTCTTGTGTCTATACACGTGATGTGGATAATAAAGATCCTCAAATTCTTTAGGTTGTTCCACATACACCTCCTCATTTACAACTCCATTCATAAAAGCACTTCTCACATCCCATCTGATATAATGTAAAGTTCGTAGTACAATCAATAACAAGTAAGATGCGAATAGATTCTAACCTAGCAACTAGTGCAAAAGTTTCACCAAGTCTACTCCTTCAACCTCAGTATATCCTTGGATACCAGTCTAGATTTATTTCGAGTAATATGGTAATCTTCATCTGACTTGTTCTTGAAAATCCACTTTGTACCAATAACATTTACCCCATTCAGACAAGGAGTGAGATACCATACATCATTGCATTCAAACTGC
This sequence comes from Rubia tinctorum, assembly GCA_032355605.1. Taxonomy (NCBI): domain Eukaryota; kingdom Viridiplantae; phylum Streptophyta; class Magnoliopsida; order Gentianales; family Rubiaceae; genus Rubia; species Rubia tinctorum. The sequence continues at coordinate 13,846 of JAULKM010112263.1, forward strand.
TCGAGCTCTTCTTACTTTGCAGTAATCCAATATTCATCAAGTAGTGCTTCCTTGTAGTTCTTTGGCTCAATCAGTGAGATGAAACATTCAATACGGCTAATTCTCTCTAGTTAACTCTAGGAATCGATCGGGTTCTTCTTGAGATAGGTTCTAGCACCTCTTGTGTTAGAACATGCAGACTTGGTGTGGGGGAGGATGTTCCAACATACTCTTCTTATTCAGGTTTCAGACGTTCTACTGATTGATCAGATGTTCCAACATAGTCTGACTGCTCAGGTGAATTATCCTGTGTTGGAACATGCTCCTAATCTGGTTCTTCCTTTTTTATCACTCGAACCATGTTTGTCATCAGAATCATACACAACTACATTTATAGACTTCATAAGAGAGAGTGTTCGTAGACTGTAAACACGGTATGCACGACTATTCACATAATACCCTAGAAATATTCCAACATCACTACGATTGTCAAACTTAGCCAATGGATCTCTATCTTTGAGAATATAACATTTGCTTCCAAACACATGAAAGTGAGATACACTTGGCTTCCTGCCCTTCCAAATCTCGTACGATATTTTTCTAGTAAATGGCCGAAGATACACAATTTGTCGTATAACAAGCTGTATTAACGGCTTCTGCCCACCATTTTTTGTGTATTCCTTTTTCTGCATGCATGACTCATGCTATCTCCTAGAGTGTTCTATTCTTCCTTTCTACAATGTTGTTGTGCTGTGGAATGATTGGAGCAGAGAACTCATGCTGAATACCAAGTTCACACAGAAATCACTGAATTGAGAATTTTCAAATTGTCTGCCATGATCACTTCTGATTCTGACAATATTTCCTACTGAACTTCCTTTATATGTCTGTAATTTTATCACTAAGCTTCTAAACACATCCACAGTATCATATTTTTCTTTAATAAAAGCCTCCCAAGTATATCTAGAGAAATCATCAACACATACAAAGATGTAGTTCTTACCACTCACACTAGGTTTGTTGATTGGACCCATTAAATCTATATGAAGTAATTCAAGATTCCTTGAGGTAGTAATATACTGTACTGAAGAGTGAGGAGACCAAATTTGTTTACCTTGTTGATATGGACCGCATACAATTCTACATTTGGTCGTAAGTGTGAGTATACCTCGTACTGCCTTTGAATATGCACTTTTCACCAAGGTTTTGTAGTTGATATGACCAAGATTCCTATGCCACAAATTGCCTTCATTCTGCTTTGAATTCAGACATCTAACTTCTTGCTCCTAGAGGTAACAGTTGACCGATGAACAAATACCAGAAAGTATTTTATCTTTTCCATATCTTACAACACATTTGTCTTTCTGAAATTCAACTGTCATATTTTCATCACATAGTTGACTGATGCTCAACAAATTTACCTTCAGATTTTCAACAAGCAATACACTAGTGAACACAATAAATCCTTCAATGTGCATTTCACCTTTGCCAATAACACGACTCCTCTTCCCATCTCCAAATTTAACAAAACCACCATCATATGGTTTAATAAGAGAGCACCCATTTTCAAAGTACCACAATTCTCTAGAATGTGCAATAAGAGAAGTATGAGCAACGAAGCAAATATTAATGCGTTTAGGAACCCATACCTTTCTAACCATGTTTGATCGTTGGGTATCATCTATGTTGGAACATGCAAACAGTTGTCGTCCATTCATGATATCTCTGAGTAATCTGAGACATTGCTCCTCATTATGGCCTTGAAACAAGTAATAGCTACATATGAGAGGTTTCTGTTGACGAGTCCGGATAACCTTTCTCTTTATCTCTTGAATCTCTGCCTTGATATTTCCCTTATTTCCTGATGGGTTGTCATAACCAATTCCTTGCAGATCTCCAAAGCTTTTTCCCATGGTCAAAATGTCATCGAGCTTTGCCTTTCCAGTATTTAACTTGGTGATTGTTGCTTCTGCCATCTCTGCTCTCTCAGTCACACAATATAGTCTCAACTTCAGATCCTCAATTTCATTCTTAAGTTTTTCAACCAATACTACTAGTTCTTTCTCCGTCTCGGCTAGTTAATTTTTCTCCATCTTCGGGGAATTGTTTACGTCAGTAAGCTTTAACCACATGTTATACATTTTTTCATACGCAGTGTAGATTTCTTCATCACTCACAGGTTGGTCTTCATCATTACTAGAAATGTCATCAGAACTTATGTTGGAACATACTGTATTATCTGTGTTGGAACATATGTCTGCACCATCTATATCATCACCAACTTTTGCTCCAAATGCCACATAAGTGCTGGTAAGCTCCTCTTCATCTTTCTCATCTTCTTCATCCTTACTCCATAAGGTGACATATGATCTTCCTTGCTTCTTTTGGGTATTAGCACATTTAGTCTAGATATTTCCAAAACATTCACATTCTCTACATTGAATCCTTCCTAGCTATTTTGCTTCACCACCTTGATTTCTAGAGAACTGTCGATTTCCTTGCTCCATGCACATTCCACGATTATTCCCAAAGTATTGTCCACAAGATCTGTTTTCACAAGTTCTTTCTTATGATTTCTTGTTCACCAACTACACTGTACAGACAAACAGTACCCGAATATTCTTTTGCGCACCTACCCCTTGGCGGTACTGGCCTTAATTAATGAAATGAGGGGAAAATTACTCCTAACAGATGTCTTTAATCTTGGGGTTTGAGATTCAAATTGGAGCACATGGTTGATGTGTCCATCAGTGAGTCCCAGGGGAAATTCTTAGTAGAGTTTTCTCTCTCTGCAGATTCCCCTGAGACAGAGGGAGTATCATAATATCTATTTAATTATCATATTTATTAGTATATACATAACTCACCAAGTCCCGGTTAGACAATGAAAAGCATCATGGTAATTACTTCGATGAAACAGACCGGTCTGCTAAACGCAATACAACTTCATCTCAAAGTAATTAATTCCGGAATTGGCGGAAAGGCACCTGTCACTATTTATAGTATCCTCTGCCAGGTCACGTACTAAGTAAAAGGAGCACAATATGTTGATCACGATCACATGATCGGTACTATATAAATAAATATGAAGATTAACATACCCGGGAGGTCAACTTTAACTAAAATAAATTCACAATAAAGGCAGCCCTAACATGGGCATCTAAGGTTTCTCCCCTGGGAACACTCCCAGAGGTTTTTGTAAGTACTCAAATAGGTTGTACTCGCCGTAGCTAATTCCTGGAACTATCCCTACTCGGAAGTAATCCCTCGTATCAGTGGTCGTCTATAAGGATGATTTTTTCTTTCTGGGTTTTTATAGTCTACGGGAAAGGCAAAACCCCACATCGGCGTCACCACCCAAATAACAATCAGGAAACCAGGAAAATAGGCCAAGGAAGCTTGCATCAATGCTATGTTCGCATAATTACGAGGTCATAACATCATAGCAGACTTATAGAAAAGGTACACTGTAGTATCATAACTAGTTTTACATACATATAAAATGATACTACCCCTGTCCCGCAATATCTGTCTCACCATAAAAAAATAAAATTAAAGTTGTTGAAATAGTATAATAATGCTTTGTGGACTAAAAAATATTTCATTTTTTTATTTTTCGCAATCAAATATTTTTCCAAAATGGAAGTAAGCCACTAAAAAAGGGACACCAAATAAGGCAAGTAAGACACTTATAGGGGGCGGAGAGAGTATATAAATTGAGAGATCGCGAAATATCATTTAAAGGCCAAAACCATAGAGATCGCCAACTATGGAATTAGCCGCGATAAATTAAGAATAGGCAGATAAAAGATCAAGTTAGGGAGGCATGGCATAATCACTCTTGGGTCAACCAATTAGATTACAATGAAACATGAGCCGTTGAAAAAGCACCTCGAGTTCCCGATTAGGATAATGCGCTCGGCCTGCGCAACGTAAAAAAACTTGGACTACTAGCTTAACAAAAGAAACTTAGTAAGCTAAGCAACATTAGCATTGCGGGAACTACATCGTTACTAGGAAATATAAAAAAGTCATCGTATGATCTTTAAAAAAATCATTCATATTAGATCCATATGAAAATTAAAGATTGCAGTAAAATTCCTCATCTAACTAAAAAGCTTCCTTCAGGAATAATTAAAAATGACTATCTAAGTACCTATTACATAAATTTAAAACAACTTAAGTCTCTATCTGTGATCGCTACTAAGGCCATAAAGGGCCCAATGAGAGAATTTAATCTATCAAGATATCTCCTCTAGGATCACAAATTCCTATGGAGCGAATACGCTCCTCAAAGTTCACTCCCTTAATCAAGCGAGCTGAGAGCTAAGGTAAGAACAGTCGGCCATTCTCCCATTGCACCACCTTCATTTCCCTAGTGACTTCCCATGAAGGGACACCATTATGCTTATCAAGTATAGCAAGTGTCATGGTTTATGGCTTCGCTAGTACTCCACCCAAACCCTATTAAGTGAACCTATGAATGAACTCCACCTCCTCGAGTATACTAACCAAATATCCTATCTTTTTGCTCCATCTTATCCAACTTGAGCCTGGACATCCCCCTCATGTTAGTTTACTTCATCTTCCATGCACAAGGGCTCCACAGATGGAAATTATTTATCATCCTCCATTCGATCCCATGTTCGGTTATCTCCCTGGCCGATAACGGCCAAAATCACATAGAAAAAAATATTGATGTAGGGGAATCCTTCTGAGACTACATAATCCCCAAAATCAGTAGTGCCTACAAAAAAGGTTCCTGGGACGTCCCCAGGACAAGGCTTTAACGCTCAAGTCAGAGCTCTACACAGTATGTGTTTTTCCTCTAATACTAGCTTACCTTCTTAACTAATTACCGTCTTTATTTATAACTGGTGAGTCATGTCATGGTGGCCCACTTTGTGTGCTTACCATATACAAATCGCTGTCCAGTTGGCATGTTTGTGGTAGCTGGTTTCCATCCAGCCTTTGGGCGAGGTGCCGCTTGTATTTATAGAACTATCGCTTATTAAAAACTATCATCACTGTATTAGATCACAGTCCGATTAATTTGGGAACTAATTTGAAATAAAAATTTAGGACCAAATTTCATAGATATGAAGAGTTTTAGTTTGATCAAGCTGTCAGTTCACTTGTCAAAAAATATATGAAGTTCGCACTGCATAGATTACAAAAATTATGCAGAGTTGGATATAGATTACAACAATGAAACAAAGTTGGATTCTTCAGCTTCTTTTTCCAAAACTCTCAACATTACAATGAATCACTTGCTGAACTGGAAAAAAACTTATGTTTATCAGAAAAATAAAATAAAATCCTTTGAACAAAAATTTCTCCAATTTCAATGTGACTCTGTTGGTACGGAGAACTAAAAAACAAGGTAGTTTCAGACATGAGTTACACAAGCTTGCTCAGTTTCACTTTGACTATGGGAAACATCGTGCTCATTTATATTGGAATCAATTCGGAGATTGAAATACAAAATATTTTCACACTTGATCTACTAAAAAAACTGGCAAAACATAGTTTATAAATCAAAATAGAGCAAGAACAATGTTTGACGGATCATACAAGAATTAGGGAAGCCATGTAGCATTAAGTTAAGCTGATTAATATATAGCCACAAATAGTGGAAGAACCATGACATAATTTTGTGTGTGCAGGGGGTGGGGATGAATTACACTTTTTATTTTTTTTTCAAACACTTAATTCGACATACATACAAATAATATAATTAATGAATTAAAAATAACATAAATAAAATATTTTAAAAATAAATTAGTAAACAAATTACAGTTATATATCAATTTATATCTAATTTAAATAAATTTGTATATAATTACAATATATGCCAACCTATATTTTAATGTAATTTTCTATTTTTCAAGCATTATTATTTTTTGGTTTTTTTGCGATTTTGGCTGTAACTGCTAAGGTTAAATGTGATGTCAGTGGACTGTCGGTTAACCTTCGGTCGATACTAATATAGTGCGATGTCGTACATTCATAATTTTGGTCATATTTTATTTTAAATGAGACATCGTACCTTTGTCGGTTAAATCATTATTTTAACTAGACGATTAACTATGTCGCCTACATGCATTTCAGCTTGCTATAAAATTGTAAATGTTAACTTGTTCATTTGTCGATGATATGTTTGGTCTGCTCGACTGATGAGTGAGGTTGCTGGTACATGTCGATCATGCCACTATTTTGGACGTCGCACTCTAGAAATTTCAAGGCTTTTATGCACTAATCATTTTCTTATATTATTCTGGAGTAATGGCTGACGAAAGATTCTCCAGACGGTCATTTTTCCAAGTCAACAACTAATTTAACATATATATTTACTTATATATATATATATATTCATAGTGTATGCCAATTAATATTTTATTGTTTTTATACAATTCTCCGCACAACGGAGCACCCGAGAGTCTCTTATGTTTGACCTTGAACGCCATAAAATGGATGCTGATAGCCCAAATTTCCATTGCAATCTAAAGCAACAGAACTTCGGGACAAACCCCACCTTGGTAAGGCCTAGATAGCTAATTAAATGCATGTAGCTATTATATTTTAAATATATATTATATTTTATTAATTTCATATATATAGTATTTTTTTTTTGATTCAGTACATCCCGAGGGACATTGCACCACTCCTATCAAATGACAAGATCCTAGTTGTGCTAAGGTGCTACGGGAGAGAGTGGCGCATGAACTACCCAGGAGTAGGATGATAAAGGCCCTGTTCCCAAAGAGTTTTTTTCTAAGTTCTTTGCCAGAAATCGCCTACGCATTGGGGACACCTTTTTCTTCGAGGTCATAGAAGGCGGGGGCCTGATTGTCTTTGAGGTCATCATAATTCAAATTGATTGATTTTATTGTATCATATGTTTTGTTGGAACTATGACAATTATTATTCGAATTTATGCACTAATCGTAAGGATGTTTTTATGACTACTATTTTTCTAATAATTTAACTATCTTATTTGAACAATAATTGACTATATGTGCGATTTGATATGTGCATTATTTTAAAAACCAATTTTCAACAGTACCATTCAATGCCATTTTCTACAATGGTTTTAAAAACCATTGAAAAATACTTTTGTAGATCAAAATAAATCATTTTCAAACAACTTTAACCCATAAAAGTTCTAGAGTGTAACATACCACCGACGTCGGTTGTCTGTCGCATTACATGTCGATATAAACTACATAGAATGCGATATTGGTTGTTCTCATAAAACATTAGATGCGACATTGCACGCTATTCGGTAATAACATTTACTTCGGTTGAAAAATAACTGAGGTAAAAAAATGTTATTTACCTCGGTTATTTTATAACCGAGATAAATAATATATCTTTTACTTTAAAAAAACCACGTATAATTTTTTTATTTTTGTTATTTGATCGAAGGCAAAAAATCGAGGTAAAAAGGAAAATTAGTAGGTGTTGTTTCTTATAGTGAGAATTCGATGTGCAGTTGCTATAGTATTGTAGAGTTGCAGTGTACCATGGACGAGGATATCGGAGATAATAGAGGTAATTGGGTTTTTTTTTTAAAAGGGTTATGCCAAATCGAATTTGGGTTATTTGGTCCAATTGGGGGTTTCCCCTAATTATTATTTTTTAACTTGGAGAACTTAAAATGACATCGTTTCACTTACCAAAGCGACATTGTTTGAGTTTTTAAGATAAAAATATCCCTGACCTTAAAATTGAATTTGTGTGGACTATTTTACCCTTACTCACCGCCACTACTCCACTGAACACCACCGCCCACCACCATCTCTCACCACCCGCCACCGCTCAAGCTCCTCCCAGCTTTGTGTTCATCTCTCCGCTTGCCACCATCCTTCCACTACCCACCCCAAAATCGGAAACCCTAGCCACATTGACTCCACCGCCCACCACCAAACAAGAACCCACGCCCCCTCCGCGCTCAAACTCATCCTAGCTTCGTCTTCATCTCCTCGCTCGCCACCATCCCCCCCACCAAATCAAAAACCCCAGCAACCTCGATTCCACCACCAGCCACCAAATCATAAAAACCCCCGCGCTCAAGCTCATCATAGCTAACCTCGTCTTCATCTCACTTCACCAGCTTCATCTTCAACTCGCTTCGTGGGCAACTGTATCTTAAGCGCCACCGCTCCACTCGCTCCGACTACGGAGAAGAGAAATTTGCAGAAAAAGAAGAATAAGAATATGAAAGGTGAAGAAGAAGAATTTGTGGAACATGCTGAGAAGAAGAATCTGAAAGGCGGAGAAGAATTTCCGAAGAAGAAGAAAGAGAAGGGTAATATAATCTTTTCTTGTTTTCCCCATTTCAGATTTTTTTTCCAAAGGAGTATAAGGCCATTTTAAAGAATTCTGGCCATAATTTGGTTGTCAGGGTTAGATTTGCACTTTCGACCAAATAATAAAGTTAGTTTCACACTTTCATATTTACAGGGTTAAATTGACACTTTTGCAAAATAATTGGGTTATTTTCACACTTTTCCCTTTAACTATGTCCAAAAAATGAGTTTTCTCATAGTATATCTACTATGAATTTTTTAAAGGATAAATTAGTAACAATTTAAAATCAACTTATGTGACAATCATCAATTTGGTAGAAATTTGACATTTAGTCGTATGTGTATGTTTGCCGGTTATCAAATAACAAAGGATTATATATTTGCCAGACATAAAACAAAAACAATTAAAATGGCCACGAAACCAAACTCCAAGAAACGAATTAAAGTACTCTCATTTCTATGCTAAACTTTCGTGTAACTCAAGGTAGAAGCAATGAATTGAATGAGAGTGAGTAATGTATCAAAAGTTACTCAGTCCATTGATATATGATCATGAGACGAAGAGCTCAGCGTGTGATCCTCCACGGACGAAATCTCTATGGCAGCA
>JAULKM010112271.1:0-22740 GCA_032355605.1 Rubia tinctorum
ATGCTCGTAAGGACCAAAAATCCATTAGACTCAACTAGGTTGCAAAATGAAGGATTTAGATACAAAAACCAAAAACGATCATCTAAACCCCTAATGATGTAAACCTACCTAAATCTAGCAATCATGCCACAAAAACATAACAAAAGAGATGTTAAATGCTTCGAAAAACACATGCATTTGTCGTCACATCATGTGCCGCGTGCATAGTTGCTCCATCAGCCTCGTGCCTATGAGCTCTGGCACGGCTCTTATAGCGAGGCACGGCCCGTGCAAGGCCCTGGTACGAGGCACCCGTACAATTTTCTTCCAATTTTTTTCTTTCGTACCTGCACCAAAAATCACTAAAACCAAGAGCATTACTATTCCAAATAAAATAGATGGCTGTATTTTTCGAAAAAAAACACCACAAAAAATTCCCACTCCGAAAATTTGAAAACAAAAATATTTTAAAATTGAAAATATAACATAAAGCACCGTATTCTTATTGTCATCCTCACGACTTATTATTTCATGCATGTTTGAAAAACTAAAAAGAAGAGTTTGATGGGTCACCGGAATCACCATCCTTGACACCACCAACAACTACGTCCATGTGGATGGGTCTCCACATTACCTTAGCCTTACCCTTAATCTTTGGTGAGACATACCAAATATGCCCATATTTCTCAATTATTGATACATTCTTGTTGATTTTTGGAAGCCAAATGGGTTTTGGAGTGATTAATTCCTTAACCCGCTTCTTTTTCCGCTGCAAGTTAGTACATAATATCAGAGGCAAAGCATCTTTAATCACACCAAAAGAGACATGTTAATCAAAAAGTGTGTCATTGCACGGTTCATTCACAAACGATAGAGCATGCAAAGTTTCAATGTCGAGAAACACCTTTTCATCTTCAAGATTCTCATTTGGACATTTAACATTTTCAATCACACAAGATTCATAAAAACTCTCATCACTTATGCTATCTTCATCACATTCAACAAAAGTCACATCAAGACAATCATAATCTAACATGCAAGAGTTATCATGTTGATCATCTTCTTCACACAAGGTTATACCCTTACATGCAAGAGAGGGGTTAGGTGAATCATGCTTCGACTTGTAAATATCAAAATCAACTCTATCCATGTCATCCTCTAAGGTTAGTGTTCCCGAGTGAACATCGATCTTAGTCCTTCATTTTTTGAGAAAATGTCTCCTCAATAAAATTGAGGGTGCGCCACCATCATGCCCTACATCAAGGACATAGAAGTTTGTGGGAAACAACAATTTTCCCACTCGGACCATGACATCCTTCACTAGTTCACGGGGACTAGCTTGGGAGTGATTGGCCATTTGTACAATTACTCTAGTCTCTTTCAATTATTCTTTTTTAGGTTATCAAAAATACAAGAGGGTATGACATTTATAGAAGATCCAATATCAATCATAGTATTTTCCACCAATTTACCACCTAAAGAAATAGGAATAAAAAATATGTCGGGGTCATGACATTTGTATTTTCTATGGTTAAGAGTGACGACTCCCCCCATTTTTACTTTACCTAATTTCTTAAGTGTTTTATTCCTCTTTCTTGTACATGTAACTTTCAAAAAAATTACATACGAGAGAACATGTTCAATCAAGTCTAAGATCGGGACACTAACCTCCACTTTTTTGAAGATTTTACGGATATGATCATCATTGGTTGTTGCCTTTGGCCTCCCCATTAGTGCATTAGGGAATGGTGGTGGGAGGTTTACCAGTGCCTTGGGTTTTGGAATCTCCTTAGCTGGCTCCTCCACAGCTAATTCTCGCTCCTCTGAGTTGGTTTTGTTGTGTTCTTCAATCAAATAATCTTCTTGTAGGATCTCTTTCTCGGGCTTGCGCACTTCCTTCCTCTTCTAAATTTCAAGGCACTCACATTCCTCAGATTAACCTTTGGTTGAGAAGGAAGTTTTCCAGACTCCATAGCTTCAAGTCGGCTTACCGGTGTGGCAATTTTACCGACTTGGATCTCAAGATTCTGGATGCTCGAGAATAACCTTGTCCCAAGATCCTCAATATCTCGCCTTGTTTTCTCCGCGAAGATGGCATGCTTCTTGGCCAATTGGGAGATAGCAACAAGGATTTCCTCTCAGTCCGATTTATAGAGTGGAGCAATGTTGTTTGAAGGACCTTCTCCCCTCAGATAGGGTTGAGGTGAAGCTTGTCCTCCTCGGTTGTACCCATGGGGTTGATTATCCTCGCGCCAATGGAAGTTAGGGTGATCTCGGCACCTCTGGTTGAAGGTGTTTTCATAGGAATCGTATTTTTATCCTCCTTGGTTCCCCTAGAACCTTTGTTGTTGTCCCCTAGAAAATTTTGGCCTATTTCAATTGTTAAACTCCAACGCTTTCACCTCTTCCATATCTTCCACCAATTGCAGACAAACGTCAGTGTGATGATCAATATTGAAAACTCCGCACACCTTTGCTTGTTAGACTCCCTTTTTCATAAGTTCCTTTATAATAGAGGAAGGAGCTTGGACTTTATCCTCTAATTTAGGGATTGTGATGGTTTCACCACGGGTTTCACCCTAGGTCGTGTACTAAATTTCCTTGTGTCGTTTGCCATTTCTTTGAAAAGTGTCATCGCCTCCCTTTGGCTCTTGTTGGCGATCGGCTTGTTGCAAGTGGAATTCACCATATGCTTATCATTGTTGCATAGCGCCTTAAAAAATAGTAAACCAAGTCTCATTCCTTGAATGGATGATACGGGCAGCTAGCCAACAATCTCTTGAATCGCTCCTAATACTCATAGAGGGACTCATTGGAAAATTGAGAGACATTGGACAATTGCTTCTTCTATCCGACCGACTTCGAAGCTTGGAAGTACTTTTGAAAAAGGTGGCACATTATATTTATCCATGATGTAATGCAACCTAGTGGAAAATAGTATAATCAATCTTTGGCCAAATCCCTAAGTGATAACGGAAACACCCTTAGATTGTTGTCTTCTTCTGAAACACCCATCGGCTTCATATTGGTACACACTAGGTGGAATTTTGAGACAAGCTTGTTTGGATATTCTTCGGCCATCCCATGGAAATTCGGAAAGAAATGATCATGCTGCTCTTGAGTGTACACGTCACATTTGGAGGCAACAATGGGAAAATTATGCAAGCGGTTGATTCTCCAAATTTGGAGCCATCAACTCTCTCAACCTGCGGTTGTCCTCTGCCATTTCTTCTTTCTCTAAAGCTACCGAAAGTGGTTCTTGTGGAACTTTCGGCCTTGGTTTCCTCTTCCTTCCACGCCTACTACCTGTGCAATTCATTGGACTATGCAAAACCTATAAGTTTTTAGTACGGGTGTGTACCATAAATCGGGAATAATACAATGTCCAACTAAATCAACAGTAGCAAAAGGGGTTAGAAGTAACTGGAAACAAGTAAGAAAGCATAACAATAAAAAACCAACAATAAAAAAAGGGTTAGTGTATGGGCTTGGATTGTTGAGATAATACTTATAGCTTAATATTGGTGTGTGATTAATGGAAAATACGTATGCTAATATAGGTTTGGCCCAGAACATAGATTGAGTTGTAATTATGTACATATGCTAAATGTTATATTTTTGGCTATATCTTGTTTTAGGACATTGCATAAGTAATTGTTGGCTATATTATGATCTCAAGTTTTTACTGATTTGCAATGCATGGATAAGCTTGGTGAATTAGTGATGTGGACCTTTATGCATGTGTTAACCAATGCATTCTGGACATTTATTATCATGTTTTATTTGGTTTATTGCTAGTTTTAGTTAGGTTTATACGACAAAGTGTTTAGACGACCATTATTGGTTTTCTTGTGAACATCTCGAGTTTTGTGGACTTAATTGAAGCTAATGGAAACTTTGTATTCACGAGCAACTATATTTTCCTTTGTAAGCTTAGAAGTTTGTTGTCTGTGAGTACTTTTACACAATTTTTTAGAAGGTTATCCACGAGGGTGGTACAAGATATTTGAGGGCCATTCGCATGAATGGTAGAAGATATTGAAGGCCATTTGCGATGATAGTAGTAGATAGAAGGCCACAGATTGAAATGCATGGTAGTAGATTGAATTAAGCTGGAAAAGGTGGAATTGATGTCCAAAAAGGTCAAGAACGGAAGACAGTGTCAACCAACCAAATTAGACCGCAGGCCGACTTGGAGGCACAAAGCCCAGCACGAGCCAACCCATTATGGGATGTCCTATGCCAGGAGTGACTAGCATAGCCCGTTCTTGCTAACATAGGCCATACCACAACCCCTCAATATGGGTCGTGTCGGTCCGCGCGAGGCGTGCCCTCAATCTTGCTCCAAAGGCTAAATATCGGCACAGACCGTGCCGTTTCATACGGTCCACATAGTTTCAAGTTCCAAATGTGAAGACCAGACAGTGGGGTGTGAAAAATGCCATGATGCGTGCCGTTCAATTAAGCAAAAAGTTCTTCCAGCCAATGGGCTACACCAAATGACATGGGGCGCGCAAATTAGAAGATAAAATCGGGTAACCAGTTGGTGACCCATGGCAGTCCGTACAGCCAATACCGACACAAATATACATGGCCAATGCAAGTCCGCATAGCATGCGCCAGCGAAATGCTACACGGGTCATGCCATTCCATGCGCCCTGCACCTGTACGACCCTCCACGGCCCGCGCCATTTTCTACTGGTCACATCCATTACATCTACTAGGGTTTTTAGGATTATTTTAGGCCTTTTTCAAGGTCCAATTCCCAAGTACTATATATAGAGACCCATTTCTACTAGGTTTTAATTTTATGCTCATATTTTAGACTTCAAGAGTAGGCTAGAGAGAGAAAGGAACTCTTCCTTCTCTCTAGGTTCTTTTTTCTTCTTCTCTTTATTTTCCTTTTGCCCAATAGCATTTAATCTAATGAAATACTTGGGTTCAATTCTTAGGGAGTATTTTATTTACTTGGGGTTTATATTTGTATTCATGAATTAGTGTTTGTTTTGTGAGATTCCTTAGATCTACCTATTTATATGTGATTGTAATTAATATGTTGGCTTGTTCTTCATATTTTTATTAATGGCATGATTATTACACTAAGACTGGCACACATCTTTGTCTATATTCATGCTGGCAAAATTATTTATATCCCTAGGGGAAATAAACATAGATGTACTCGGGGTAACAATAGTCTAGAACTATGTGGGTGTGTGCACGTTGGTTGCCGAGTCAATGTTATGATTGACCATACACTAGTCAAGCCAAAATATTGACCTGAAGGGTTACAAATAGAGATAGCTAGAGTTGAGTTGGAAACTTGGGTTAGCGATATGCAACCCTAGAGCCATCGATAAGGTGCTTCACCCCCTTGCCTTTTATGCCTAGGGAGAAGCATTCGTGGTGTAGTTCCTGGGATGTAATAACACAGGGGAGATTTAGATCGGCATAGCAGGAAGGGCCCATTGTTTCACCCCTCCAATACGGACCCGGTACCGATGGAATATTACATGCTCAACCTACATTATAGGTTTGGGAAAGTGTTGATTATTGACCACACTATGTGTCATAAACACTAGAATAGGTTTGTAGTTCTTGTATGTGATGGATTCGAGGATAAAAAAACATTGATCATGTTATGCAAATACTCCCCAAGTGCTAGTTTATATATTTCATTCACAAGTTAATTGTATGTAAGTAGTTATTAGCTAACTTCTCCCCCCCCCCAAGAAACCCGTTTTACCAATACTAACTATTCCTGACACATGATTGGATTAAAGACCCGATCATGGATGTGTTTAGTTTACTCCTAGATACCTAAAGTCTCTGTGGACAACCCTAGTGTTACCACTATCTACCCTTTTTGGTAGCATAGTAGTAGGAATGTGACCAACAACATAAATATCATCTTTGACACATCCTCCTCTCGGTTTATAGTTGATCTCCCATGAAAAGGTTATTTATTAGTGACGCCAGGAGGAGGCGGGTCAAATTTTGGCGTCGTTGCCTGGGATGTAAGTGTAAAGGTCTTGTAGTTAACTTCCATAGCGAGTTAGTTGAGAAGTTAGTGTTTTTTTGTTGGTTTTTGCAGTTGATCGTTTGTGATAGTTATCCTGTGTACTTCTAATTCTTTTGCTAGTGTTTCTTTTAGTTGGATATTGTTTGGTTCCTAGTATATGGTATACACCCATTCCATGAACTTATGGACTTTACACTATCTAACAGAGTAAGTAGATAGTCAAACAACAAGGGGGCGGAGAACTAGAGTGGGGGTTCTACAAGAACCAACTTTTGTGGTTGAAGAACCAGTAGAGATGGCGAAGGATAATCACACACTTAGGGAGTTGATGGCTTATAAGTTGGAGAATTAACCCCTATGTATTTTCTTTCCACCTTTGCCACCCAATGTTACTTGTGAGCTCAAGATCAGCATGATCCAGTGTTTGAAAACTTTCCATGGAATTGCCGGTGAAGATCCAAACAAGCACTTGTTGGACTTTCATCTAGTTTGTAGCAACATGAAGGCGTTGGAAGTCTCGGAGGAGGACTAAAATTTAAGGTTGTTTCCCTTCTCACTGTGAGATGCGGCCAAATATTGGTTGTCCTACATTTCACCCGGTTACATTACCTCCTAGATGGACATGAAGTGCAGATTTCTCGGGAAACACTTTCCAGCTACAAAATATGCATGGTTGAAAAAATAGCTCTCCAATATTTTCTAGCTTACAAATGAATCCCTCTATGATTATTGGGTTATATTCAAGAGGCTATTGGCAAGCTGTCCATATCTTCAGCTCAAGGGGGGATTTGGTATGCTATTTCTTCGAGAGGCTGTGTGATGATGACATGCAAATGGTGAATGATGCTTACAATTGTTCAATCGCTAAAAAAGTCCCAAGGATTCTATGGCACTCTTCGAAGAAATGTTTAATGGAGCAAAGAAATTTAGCACTGGATCTCAAGTGAAGACCATGGAATAACCGGCTATATCTCCCAATTTAGAGGATCAAGTCCAGGCTCTTGTTTCTATGATGAAGGAATTTATGAAAGGGGGAGTTCATCCACTCAAAGTTCGTGGCATTTATAGTCTAGATCATCACAAAGACGATTTTCCTCAAATCGTGGAAGACTTGGAGGAAGTGGAGGTAACAATGGTGGACATAGGCAAGTAAGGGATAACAACAACAATGGTTCCGGGGGAACCAAAGAGATGAAAGGAAAGACCCCCACGTGTATACCTTCAACATGAGGTACCGCGATCACCTCAACTTCCGTTAGCGCGAGTAGAATGAAGTTTAAGGGTATGATCGAGGCGGACAAGCTCCACCTCAACCCTATCCAAGGTGATAAGGGCCTTCTAACTACAATGTCTCACTCTTAAAGTCAGATTGATAAGAGATCTTAGAAGCTATCTCTCACTTAGCTAAGAAACAAGATGTTTTCGCGGAGTGCACAAGGCGTGAAATTCAAGATCTCATGACTAGGGTTTTTTTCAAGCATAAAAAATCTTGAAATCCAAGTCGGGAAACTCACCACCTCGGTGAGCTGACTTGAGGCCAAAGTGTCCGGAAAGCTTCCTTTCCAATCAGAGATAAATCTAAGAAATGTGAGCGCTTTGATGCTAAGGAGCCGGAAGGAGGTACGTGAGCCCGAGAAGGAAATCTTTTTAGAAGAAAACTTGGTGGTGGAAAACAACAAGACCAACTTGGAGGAGAGCAAAACAGTTTTAAAAGCGGATCCCGCCAAAGAGCTTCCTACACCAAGGTGAGGTTAAATCCTCCACAACCTTTCCCTAGTGTACTTAAGGGAAGGCCAAAGGTGACAACCTCTTATGAGCACATTCGGAAGATCTTAGAGAAGGTTGAGGTTAGCGTTCCACTTTTAGACTTGATTGAGAATGTGCCTTCTTATACTAAAATTTTGAAAGTTGAATTCATTAAAAAGGGGAACAAACCACTTAGGAAGTTAGGAAAATTTAAAATAGGGGGAGTGGCTATTTTTAATATAGGAACTTTCCTAAGAAATGTGATGATCCCAGTATGTTTTCAATTCCTATCTCTTTAGGTTGAAAATTTGTGAAAAATGCTATGATTTATTTAGGAGCATCTATCAATGTTATCCCTTCTTGCCTTTATGAGAACCTAGATATAGGTGAACATAAGGAAACTATGGTAATTATCCAATTAACCAATCACTCACAAGCTAGCCGTCAAGATTTAGTTAAGGACGTAATGGTTAGGGTAGGTAGTTTAGTGTTTTTGGAAAAATTTTATTTCCTTGACGTAGCGAACGATGGTGGTACCTCAATTTTATTGGGGAGACCTTTTGTTAAAACGTCAAGGACTAAGATAGACATTCATTTGGGAACACTAACCCTATAGGATAACATTAATAAGATGGGGTTTGATATTTATAAATCTAAGTATGATTCATCTAATCCCTCTCTTGTGTTCAAAGGCATAACCTTGTGTGATGAACTTGCTCAATATGAAAACTCTTACATGATTGATAATGAGGATTGCCTTGATGAAGTTCTTAATGATAGTGATGAAGATAGCCTAGATGATGTGATTTTTTATGAGTATGTGAGTGATGAAATAAATCCTACTTTGCACTTCAATTGTGTTGATCATGTCGATGATACTTACGCTTTGCACGATGTTGGTGATGACTTTTCTATCTTTTATGGTTTTTCTATGCTCACTAACATGCAGAGATTAGTGGAGAGTTGAGAGGACATAAAATATATCATAAACCCAAGGAAATAACTAAGGACTCAACATTGGTAAGGTATGAATATTCACTCTCTACGGCGAGCAAAGCGCTTAATGTTAAGGATGGAACTTTGCAGAGACCTCTCCACAATGATGTCATCATGGGTGGAGTTGCTGATGGCAACTCCGGGGACTAAGCGGTAGGTTATTTTTTATTAGAATGCATGAAGAAATAAGTCGTGAGAACGACAATAAAAATACATGCTCTATCTTGCTTTGCTTTTAATATCTTTTTGTGGATAGATTTTTGCATACTTTGTGTGTGAAAAAGGATCTTGGGATGAAACTCTTGTTGATTGACAAATTTTGAGTTCAAATCTCATGCTTTTTGGGTGTAAAGAAAAAGGAAGTGTTGGGTGAAAAATGTTTTTCAAAAAAGGAAGGAACTATGGAAACATGCATTGTTCACTGGCAGCCTTGTGCCAGACCTCTTTGGAATGAGGGTAGCCTTGTGTCAGGCACCCTAAGCAAAAGGGAAGCCTTGTGTGAGGCACCCACGTGTGGCTGCATTATTTCAGTAAAAAAAGGCATATTTTCAAAATTTTGAATTTCAAGCCAAAACATGCATTTATGCCCATTCACCAAGAAAATATTTTCTTCCCTAGGATTGTTGATGTAAATAGTACTATACTAAGCACCAACACTATCCTTATGCATTAATTAAATGGTACTTTTATCCTCCACATCTTCTAATATAAAAAATGTCATCCGTGTCTGATTTGTACATCCTTTCTTATTCACCTTCTTTGCTGAAAATAAAAATCCATAGTACATTCCCGCACCTACATGAATCATTTAGCTCATTGAAATCCCTCAAAAACACTCACTCTCACTTCATCCTGGGGAAACTAAAAAATGGAGTTTTCTCTCTCAAAAATTAGCATTTTTGCTTCTTCTCGTGTGGATTTTTCATCACTTGACTTCAAATTCGGAATAATCCCTTGATATTTATGTTTACTTTTTTTTTTGGCATGTTGGTTATGTGATGAAGAGCTTTCTCTAAAAAGTTGAGGTGTTTTTGGGAAATATTTGGGTTATGTGAATGATCTTGTTTTGAACTAAGTGTGGGGAAAGTATATGTTCTTATGCTTTGATGATATGAAATTCATTGATTGTGGTGATCTAAGAGGAATGATTCTTGATGACCTTATTGATGGAATGCTATGATTTTCCATGATTTTGTTTTTAGGAAGAATGATTCTTGATTGAATAGCCTTTATGTTGGAATAGCATGATTTGGAATATGTTAGCTATTTAGAAGGAATGTTCTTCTTGAATGATATTTGATGCATGCCTTGGTATATTCTTCCATTATCACATTTTTATTGTTGTGATAGGATGACTCCAACAAGAAGTAGGTCAGAAAAAGGAACAACTTCTCAAGGTGACAAAGGGAAGAATTCGGCCAAGGTCGGGAGACGAGAGCTGCCAACTTCCCATCCTCCTTACCCCCTTGTGTTGATGAGTTTATGGGGTGGACCACCATTTTTGGGAGTGCGGCCCGGAGATAGAAGTACTTGAGATTCCCAAAGAGAACTATATTGGAGACAAAGTTTGTATGTAAGGAGACCTTGGGAGATCTTGGTCTACTCGAGCCCATCACGTATTTTCTAAGCCGAATAGGCCTAGAGAGTTTCATAGACAAACTTTCCAAGACTTACATACAATGGAATTTAGAGATTTTGGAAACCTCGGAGCAAACAATGGACAATGAGGGTAGGAGAATCATCCATTTTCACTTTGATGATAAGGAGTACACTATGTTGAATCGGGAAATTTCCCAAGCATTCAGGTGGGAATACAGGAAGGAGATTCTGAGGACACACCGATAAGGCCATCCCTTCTCCTTGAGCAAACATCTTTTGGGAATAGAGAGAAAGCATCTTTGCAAGAGCACATCGATTGTCCAGTCGGCGTTGAGTTATGTCCAACGACTATAATCCATGGGGGTATTCTGTTACGGAGAGCTTTCACTATGCCCCGGGTCGAATGTCCAAGTTATCTAGGCGATGACTTCAAAAGGGAATTTCTACCACAATATGGTGTCAGCATTTGTGGAGGAAGGAATTTCCATGGAAACAATAAAGGAGGAAAAATATTGATGGGTGGCATGATCAGAATCTCAACCCAATACTTGGTCCATCACGTTCTTTTTTGTTCGCATTGTCAAACTTAGGTCGTTTGGGGACACGGTGCACTATGGAAAATTTAGCAAGGGCTTAGATGGTTGCTACCACAATCTTAGAGGACCGATTTGTGTGGTGGTATAGTGGCTCCACAATCTGTAGTTTCATGATCATTCCACAGTCGGAGTGTACTGCTATTAACTAAGACACATTATAGATGATTTATTCCTAGCACCCAATCCATGGTTTGACAAGGACATATACAGAGTATTATCAAGACCGGACATAGACATTGAGCAGGAAGATTATGAGACTTCATGAAAGGCGCCACCTAGCCGTACTTACCTGCCAACAGACGTCCTTGATCAATTGCGCATATTGGGTACAACTTTTGAGTTCTACCCAAATGGTGCAAGAGCTCATTCATGCGATAGGTGGGATGAGTCTATAATTGGAGGAGTTTGGTACTCGGCTAGACTCTATACAGGGCACCATACGAGTTTGAGGGTCTAGGTTGGACTTTATCTAGCAGAAAGTGAAGAAGAAGTTTGCTATTGTGGATGTGTGTGTGGATGTCCAAGGGGAGGCCTTTAAGCAATTGATCGAGATATTCCATATCTCAAGGTTTATGGTTTTGGGGATGTTATTCCCATCGAGAGGCAAGAAAAGAGACATGAAGAAAAGAGGAGGAGATGCAAGATATGACACTTGAGGAAGGACCCTTCGAGGTCACATGAGTGATTTCCAATACTTTTCTCTTTCCCACTAATGATTTCTATTGTTTCATTGCATTGGGGACAATGCAAGGCTCAAGTGTGGGGGAGGAAGTAGTGCAACACTTAGGAGTTTTTCATCTCGATATTCTTTGTGTTTTTTGTGTTGCATTGTCTTGGGTTTGTCTTGGTGTTATCACTGGTTTTGGGAATTTTGGTAGAGTTTTCTCGGTGGTGTAATCTTTAGGGTGCTATCTTTTCATTTTTTGTGGGAATTTTTTGGGAAGAACCTTTTGGTGGTGTAATTTTTTGTTTTTCATAATTTTCATTTAGTGTGAAGCCCACGTTTGGAATTTCTACTACGCAAAAAATGGAAAATTGGAAAAAAAAATGTAGGCCGTATAGGAAAAGGTGAGAAGTGAGCTCAACATGTGTGAGTGCTAGGATGAAACCCGAAAGAGCTTTTAGGCAGAATGAGAGAAATTGAGAGAAATCATAAACTAAACTTTAAATATCTTTTGGCCATCTTTAGTTATTTCTTCATCAACATCTCTTGGATTGTCTTCGGCAGATTCTTTGGCGGAGTAAGCTAGTTTGGTACTTATCATTTTACCTTTCCTTTTTCTTCAATGGATTTTTGGTGGATATGTTACTTTAGCATTTTCGGGGAGAGTGAGAGTTGTGAGATTCTTATAATCTTTAGGGGGTCTAGGGTAAAATAGGAATAAGTTAAATGTATTGCAAAATGGTCGAGATATTGAAGGTCATTCGCAAGGATGGTAGTACATAGAAGGCCACAGACCTAAATCCATGATAGCAGATGGAATTGAGCTAAAAAGGGCGGAATTGAAGCTTAAAAAGATTAAGAACGGAAGATGGTGTCAACTGGCCGAACCAGCCGGCCAGCTGACCAGTCGGCACGAAACCCAGTACGAGCAAACCCATGCTATCACGGTCTGTGCTAGCCAACACGAGCCGTGCTATAACTCCTCAACATGGGATGTGTTGATCCGTGCAGGTCGTGCCCTCAATCGCGGACTAACGGCTAAGTATGGGCGCGAACCATGCCATTTCACACGGTCTGAATCATTTCAAGTTCTAAATGAGAAGACCAGCCCACGGGTTGTGAATAATTCCATGACGCACGCCATACAACTGAGCAAAAATACCTTCCAGATGATAGGCCATGCCAAACAACACGGGGCAAGCAAATTAGAAACTCAAAATGGGACACTAGCCGAGGGCATGTGGCCGTGTGTGTGGCTCATGACTATTTGACCAACACGACCCGTGCCAGACACCTAGAGCCAGCATGACCCTGCACGGCCCGCACGACTTTCTGTTGGCAGCAACAATTGCGGACCTTTTTCAAGGCTAAATTCCCTACTACTATACATATGGACCTATTTCTACTGGGGTTTAAGTTTATACTCATATTTTTAAACTTCAAGAGTAGGATATAGAGATAAAGGAACTCTTCCTTCTCTCTAGGATCTTTTCTCTTTTTCTCTTTATTTTCCTTTTTCCCAAAGACATTGAATCCAAGGATATACTTGGGTACAATGCTTAGGAAATAGTTTATTTACTTGGGGTTTGTGTTTGTATTCATGAATTAATGTGTGTTTTGTGAGATTCCTTAGATCTACCTATGTCTATGTGTTTGAGATTAGTATGTTGGCTTGTTCTCCATGTTCTTATTAATTGCATAATTATCACACTAAGACTAGCACACACCGCAGTCTACTTTCATTTTGGCGCAATTGTTGATATACCCCAGAGAAGGAAACCTAGATGTGATTGGGTAACGATAGTCTGAAACCTTGTGGGTGTGTGCACGTGGGTTGCTGAGTAAATGTTACAATTGACCATACACTAGTCTTAGCTGGCAAATTGGCCCGAAGGATTACGGACAGAGAAAGCTAGAGTAACAAATGAGGGTTAGCAATTTTCAACCCTCGAGCCATCGATAAGGTTCTTCACCACCTTTGTTTTTTTTGACCTAGGGATCAGCATCCATGGTGCAGTGCCCGGGACTTAATAACACGGAGGAGATTCAGATCTACTTAGCAGTTAGGGCCATTGTTGAACTTCCCTAATTATGGAGTTGGTGCCAATGGAATATTACAAGCGCACCTTACGTGACAGGTATGAGGACGTTTTGACCAACAACCACACCACCACGTGTCATAAAGACTAGAATAGGTTTATAGTTCCTGTATGTGTTGAAATCGAGGATCGAAACAACATTGATCATGTTACGCAGGTAATCCATAAGTTCTAGTTTATATAGTTTATTCTCGTGTTAATTGCATGTTAGTAGTTATTACCAAGCCCTCCCCCCCCCCCCCCCTGAAGTGTGTTTTACCAATACTAACTATTCCTGACGCGTGATCGGATTGATGACCGATTGTGGCTATGTTTAGTTGACTCTTAGATACCTAACATGTCTGTGGACAACCCTGGTCTTGCCACTATCTACCCTTTTTGGTAGCATAGTAGTAGGAATGGGAGCAACAATATAAATTTCATCTTTGAAGCATTCTTCTCTTGGTTGACAGTTGATCTCTCGTGAAAAGGTTATTTATTAGCGACGCCGGGAGGGGGCAGGTCAATTAGGACACAAGCAATTGACTTATTGGATTTTCCATGTATTGACACATGAACTTTCTTGCATCCTTATAGTTAGTTTTTTGTGATTGTAGTGTGTCTGCTACATCATCATGACTATGATTGCTAAATTTCATAATGATGTTTCGATGTTTGTTGCATATTTTCGTGAGATAATTTCATAGTAATGATTGCATGATTATACCCCCTTATGTAGTTGTGTATTTGACGTTCTTTTCTGTGGTGATAGCTATGGTTCCAAAGAGACAGGGGGTTTCTTGAGGTGTGGATCCTCTCGTTCCACCTCCACTTCCTCCACAGGCATGGGAACCCACACCGATTCCACCTCCATAGAAATTCATGGGTTTGAGACTGATCACCGGCGGCCTATGTGGAGAGATGAGATCGATTGGCCACACAAAATATACAGGAGACCAACTTCATTCAAAATTGAGCATTTGAGGCTCTTGGACTACCTCCTCGCCAAAGAAGGATTGACTAGTTTCATGGGTAAGAGTGATCCCACCTACAGGCGATACACCATGAAATTTGTTTCCATGGTGAGGATGTACAACTCAAGGAATGGGGAGCCATTCGATAGTTTCATCCAGTTTCATCTCAATGACGCATGTTATGAGATGACCATCTCCTCTATTAAGGAGGTATTTAGTTGGGCTCAGCGTACATCAGAGCACGGTTAGATTCGGAGGCACAGAGCTGCAATATTGAGGAGGATGTCCAGTTTTGGCATACCATCATGAAGAAATTTTGAGATACGAGGAATAAGAATAACATTATCATCCATCCCACTCTCTGCTTCGTGAATCAGTTCTTGGTGAGCACATTGCTTTGGCAAGCAGAGCTAAAGAATGTGCCCAATGAGGATCTCTTCTACCTATAGTATCTTACGAGCGTGGGCATGGGATAAGAGAAGTGGCCTGAGTTGTGGTTTGAAAAATTTATTTGCATCGTAGGGAAGGCAAAGGGTGAGATTTCCATGGGGGTCATGATCACCCTTCTTACATCTCACCATCATAGCAGGTCTCCAACATGTGGGCAAGGGTGAGTCATACCTCATCACCTTGGAGAGAATAGAAAATCACCACCTTATCAAGCTCATAGCTATCTAGGGAATGTGCCACTAGCTATATAGGAAGAGTGGTGTCACCTTATTGAGCTCCCTCGGGCTCAACGGACCAAGCTGGATCACGACACACCAATTTCTTACTTGGTGATATACTCAGATCCACAATCTCGGGAAGATTTTAAGCGAGAGCTTCTTAACCTGCCTCCAGAGCCAGTCTAGACAGAGGAGGGCACACTTCCCTTCACTCAGCCTCTGTTGCAAGATGGACCACAATCTCAGCCGCAACCCAAGTCCATGCATAGCCATTTTCTCAGCCACTTCCAGACTTCTACGCCTAACTAGTGCAGATAATTGAGGAGGGTTTCCGCCGCTAGGACGACATGATATTGGAGCACATCATTTTTGTCTCACAAAGCTCGATAGAGATAGATGAAGAAATTGATCATCTCTCATCCAGAGTTCATAAGATGCAATCACTCTTTGGTGGTGTCCCGAGCCTTGATCCCGAGGTAGCGAGGAGTAGAGAGTTGCATGAGAGGAACGCAGACTGGTTAACTCGATATCAACATCGCTATCACAAAGACTCCTATGGTAGTGCCTGACTTCATTGTCATTATTGTTAGCTATTTTCACCCCAACTATGATTTGTTTTATTTTTGTATTTTGTGTTTACATTGATGGCAATGTAGTGTTTTAAGTGTGGGGAGTGGATGGATCATTGGACATGCTTGTATTCTTGACATTGGACGCTTTTTGTTGTAGTCTTGACATTTGGATGTTTTTTCTATTTTGGATTGGGAAAACATTGTAAAATGAAAAAAATGAAAAATTGAATAATTTGAAAAAAATTAGAAAATGAAAAAGAAACAAAAATAAAAAGTAAACTCGCTAATTTGAAAACCCGAGAGGGCCATTTCGGCAACGTTGGGGTCCCAGATAGGTCGAAAACCCGAAAGGACAACTTAGGTAAAAATGAGAGACTAAATGTGGGTGAGATGTGAGCCAAAGAAACATGATGTGTAGTTAGGATGAAAACCCGAAGGGGCTCCTAGGCAAAATGAGAGAAAGAGAGAAAAAAGAAAAGAAAAGTTTTAGTTACAAGGTTGCGGTTAACATATGGACGGATTGGGTAGCCTAAACATCATAGGACTTCTTGGGATTGGGTAACTTAGAGGGGGAAAACAAAGTGGGATTATTAATTCTTGGTTCTTTGTGTACTTCGTTTTGGATGATATATTGGTATAAAGTGAATTATGTGCTTAAGCCTTTGATATAGTTTTAATTTCATTTGGTGCCATTGGACTTTGGGATTATCAATTCGGGACTTGAATTTTTTTATGGGTATTAGTGAATCAATAGGTGGTAGGTTTAGGTAAATTTAGGATTTGGGGTTGTGTGTGAAAATAATTATCATTTGATCTTAATTTTGTTATTTATAATATTGAGAGTTTTTGTGAGGTATCGATTTGGGAGAATATTAATGTAGGATGTGGATATGTGGATCTCTTTGTGTTTTTTAATCCTTTATTACTCGAGGACGAGTAAGGTTCAAGTTTGGAAAGATTTGATGTGTCCATTTCATTTGATTATTTTGGGTAGTTTTGGACTCACTTTTGTGCATTTTATTTATCTAGATCTTGGGTTTTACCCTAAAATTCTCTTAGGAGAGTGAAGATCGATTTTTGCGCTCTTATGACTTTTCTAGTTAATTTTGTGTGACGGAGAAAAGAGATCGAGATTTGAAGACCGGAGACCGTGAAGTCCTTGAAGGTTATCTTTTGAAGACTTAAAGAGAAATCAAGTGAGGAGGACACCATGAGACACGAAGAAGAAAAGTTTGAAGATGCTATTGCTGGCCTCTGTCGCGAAGAATTGGTCGCGAGTCGTGATAGACATGTGGCCAGAATCTTTTGTTCCTTTTTCTTTTACTATAAAAGATACTTTATCCTCTCTCTTCACCAACTCTTTCTTCCCGATTTCTTCAACACAAAACCTTAGCTTCTACACCTTTTAAATCTTATTTTCATTTAAATTATTTTTTTATTAGTATGACTTTTAGTAGCTAAACTCATCACTTGAGAGCAACTTATTGAAACTTCCAAACCCATGTAATGAGATTATCCATTTTGCTCCTTCCTAAAAAATTTTTGCTTAGAATTTATTGTGCCATTAATGTTGATGTTTACTTCATTTATGCTAGGGGTTGTTTAAGAATATTAAGAGTTTGCATGATTGAGTATTAAGGTGTTAGGAAAGTGTACAATTTCTTAGCTCTTTGCCATGAAAATCCAAGATCATGGAATTAGAACTTCTTGTTGTGAAAATAATGTTAATCTTGCTAAATGAGTATGTTATTGTGGTTTGTTATCATATTTTTCCAAAGGTAGCAATAAAAGGTTGAACCTTGAATGTTGATTGTTCTATATTTAGTTTAAATTAATGCTTTGTTTGGTTAAATGACTAGGCATTTGGTAGAATGCTTGTAGTTGTTATCAAATATATGATTCTTTGTGTATGATTGCATTGATGAAATACCTTGAGGCATTGTTTGTCTAAAGCGATCATCAGTGAGGTTTGAAAATTGTCGTTGATTGCTTTTGCAAAATTACACTTAAGAAGACATGAATGTTGATTTGGAAGAGATAATATTTCCCACAGGCATTAAATGTGAATGAATCAGTGAATGATTCTATGATCTGTAAAAGGTTGGAAAGCGGGAATCAATTGCCCCCTAAACTTTATCATTGTTGATTTTTCATCTTTTTAGTAGCTTAGAAAAACCAACCAAACCCTATCACCCCACCTCCAAATTACTTGCCTTTATATATCTATTTATATCTATATAGAGGCTATTATACACTTTATATGCATAAGCCCTTAGAAAGATCACTCTTTCTCGTGGACGACCCCAAATTTC
Source organism: Rubia tinctorum (assembly GCA_032355605.1). Lineage (NCBI taxonomy): Eukaryota > Viridiplantae > Streptophyta > Magnoliopsida > Gentianales > Rubiaceae > Rubia > Rubia tinctorum. The sequence continues at coordinate 18,204 of JAULKM010112271.1, forward strand.
CACTATCTACTTAATTGTATTTAGGAAATATTTAGCACTTATAAATTATAACTTTGAGAGGCATGAAAACGATCCCCATTTATGTCAGAGATCATGTCGACCATTGGTGGGAGATTGTGGTTGAAGGAAAAAGAGTTTTTGTCGAAGAATACAAATTAGAGGAAATTATAGGTTTTGGTCAGTCTACTTCAATCGATGGAATAGATGATGCTTTTTTTCTTGATGAGGACTAACGAAGTTTGGTTTGTTTTCTCGGCCAAAATAACCTCGATGAAGGTATTTGGGTTGACGTTTTCAAATTAAGGTCAACCGTAAAATAAGGAAGGGAAAGAAGGTGTTAAAGAAAAAAAATGTGGTTTGGGGGTAGGATAATGTATTTTTGGAACATGGTTTTTCCAAAAGACCGGAAAGGATTCTGAGTCAAGAAGTCTTTCGGCTGATGTGATTTTGTACTTAAATTTCACTTTATTGGAAACTATTTCCAGTGCATATGAAAAATATTTGACAAGAACATAGTTCTACACAAATATATAAAAATGTAATGCATTTGATTAATCCTAAAAATTCTAAGCAATCTAATTAAACCAATTCACAACAATATTCAAAAATTGAAAATGAAAAATATTCTAACAATCTTGAAACAATCTAATTAAAACAAAGTAAAACTCTTCATAATTAACAATAACTCATAGAAATTTAACATTGAATTAAATTTCCAAATGTAATAGAAACCACAAAGTTTTCAAGAAAATCCAATCAAGTCTACAATCATAAGTTTAAATCTCAAAATCCACGAGTTTCATATATCTAATTAAAATATGGATGTCTAGTTATGTTCAATCTCTGAGTCGGCATCATCTTATTTGTCCCAACCACCTCCCCAAACCCCATCATCATCGTCCTCATAATCTGTGAAAACTAGCTCCAAATTTCGAGCCTCTTCATCTTTGCTCAATTCAAACTGCAATCCTCAGATTTCAATAAAGCTAGCATTTCGGCCTTCCGCAAGCGTCAACATCTCGTGAGTCAAAGACACGTCATCACATATGCAGTTGAAGTACTCACTTTTGGTACATTTTTAACCGCTCTTGGATCTTGTCAAAAAGTATTTAAATGTAATTGTATTAGATTAATTATAAAAACATAAATAACTTCTTAATCACATTGGATTAAACTCACAATGCATTGGCTTTATCTAGGGTCGCTTCTCGTGATCTCTTTGCGCTCTTTTCTGCCTATTCAGGGGTGGGGTAGTGCTCCCACTTGTTCTAAAAGCCTAACCTCAGCTGCTTAGGGTGGAACCAGCTCTGATCTTAAAACTCCAATCATAGAGGTCGATCCAAAGGTTGTACCCCGACTTCCTTGATTAAAGCAGTGATCAATCCATCGCATGGAAGATCCTTCTTCTTAGTCCCCACAGCCTTCAGCAAGCTGCAAATGATCGTGTAGCCTGGGTTTATCTTCACCCCTTCTATTACATAGTAGAAGATCATAGCTCACATGCGTGCCCACCCATCGGCAACACATTCAAACAAATCCACCCATAAATTAGTTGTTGTTCTATAGTCAACATGCCAACATTATGTTTGACCATTCGTGTATTTTCTCGTTTCCTATGGAATTACTTCCTAGCCATTGCTACAGAACATAATGGGGTGGCTTTGGTTACTCTCGACTAGTTTTGTTGGTGACTGATATATCTAGTGGACCATGGGGATCATTGGTATTCAAACTAACATAGGGCAACCTATGACTTTGTCAATGGTGTATTTCGTCACCAAAAATCATTTTAACATTAACCTTCGTGACATAATGATTATTACTACTCTGCCCTAAATTGACAAAGAATTTGATATCCTCGTCAATATGAACACTCTTCTCTAAGCATAGAAATTTACCTAGGTGTTGTTCCCTATAACGAAAAAGGAAGTATTCTAGGCGCAAATATTCAACATCTCCAAAACGTATAACCTTTGGATTAGTACACTTCCTACAGGAGGAATCGATATACCTTTGTTCCACTATTTCGTTAAAGAACTTCTTCCATGGGCACTTATCAGTCATAGGATGGTGTTTTCAGTCACTAGCTCTAGAATTACGTCCCTTAGGCCTCCCCATTGTTGTTTAATTTAGTTTTTTTGTTGAAATTGAAATGTGAGGGATTGGGTGGGATTTCCCCAATTGGGAATTTCTGTTCGAATTGTGATTCAAAGACTAGCCCATGAGATGCAAAAAAGGACAAGACCCACGCCATTCAACTAATTAACAAATGCTTTCAGCCAATGACCCGCGCTAAACGAGATGGGGCATACAATGCAGAAGTCCAAATGGAGCACCACTAGACAGCTTGTGCTAGCCAACATAGCCCGTGTTAGCACAGGTTACATAGCATGTGCCAAACCAGCCTGCCCATGTCAGCACGAGGTTACACGGCCCGTGCCATGCATGCGACCCGTGTCAGCACGAGGCCACCCGGCTACCTCGACGTGTGCCCGGTTGCACAGGTCGTGTCATTTGCGGATGCTAGGGTTTTTTGGCCTATTTTGGGCCTTTTACAAGGCCTAATACCGTACTACTATATCTATCAACTTATGTATACTCGAGTATAATTTTATTCTCATTTAAAACTCTTACGAGTAGGGTAGAGAGAGAAAGGAGCTCTTCCTTCTCTTCAAAATATTTTCTCTTCTTCTCCTTATTTTTCTTTTGCCCAAAGGCATTAAACGCAATGAAATATTTGGGTTCAATGCTTAGGGAATAGTTGATTAATTTGGGTTTTTTTAATTCATGATTTGGTTTTTGTTTTAGCTTTTTCTTTTTGTTCTTATTAATTGCATGATTGTCACACTACAATTGGAACACACCATAGTATACTTTCATGTTAGCGAACTTATTGATATCCCCCGAGTAAGGAAACCTATATGTGCTTGGGATAACGATAGTCCGGGATCGTATGGGTATGTGCATGTGGGTCACCGAGTCAATGTTACGATCGACCATACACTAGTCTTTGCTGGCAAATTGGCCCGAAGGGTTACGAATAGAGATAGCATTAGTAGCAAACAAGGATTATCAACCCTAGAGCAATCGATAAGGTATTTCACCCCCTTTGCCATTTTAGGTCCAGGTAGAAGCATTCGTGGTGTAGTGCTCAAGATGTAATCATACGAGGGAGATTCAGATATGCACAGTAGGAAGGGTTGTGTCACATTCCTCTAATTAGGATGACGGTGCCGATGGAAAATTACATGTTCACCCTACATGAAAGGTATGGGGAAGTGTTGACCATCGACCACACCATGCGTCATAAACACTAGAATAGGCTTGTATATCTTGAATGTGATAGAATCGATAATTGAAACAACACGGATCATGTTGTGCAAATACTCCCCAAGTGCTATTTTACATAGTTTATTCTCTTGAGATTTTTCATGTTCATAGTTGTTAGTATACCCCCCCCCCCAATCTTGTTTTAGCAATACTAGTTATTCCTAACACGTGATCGAATTGACAACCCGATCGCTGGTGTGTGGAGTTAAATTTTTTATTCTTAGCATCTTTGTGGACGATTCCGCTCTTGCCACTATCTATCACATAGGTAGCATAGTACTAGGACCGGGAGCAATAATATAAAATTCTATTTTTGATACTTAATTATCTTTCTTTCAAGTTTAACGATGTCGGGAGGGGCGGGTCAACTACTTATAGTTTTTTAAAGGGTGGGGCCCTTAATAAACAACCTTATTGCCTATGGCGATTTAATTATCTTTTTTGAAAAACGTAATTCCTCACCAATTTTACCCCGTGGATTATGGATTGGCCTAGTTAGTGCAGGAACATTTTGAAAAGAAAGTTCAAAGTATAATCGAAGAGGGAATGATGGAGGATGTGGCAAAGTCGTCAGTAATACTAATTGATGTGGATGCCGTTGAGAGGTGTGATTTATTTCTAAAAGGGTGACAAAACAACGGGGGTACATTTTAAAAGCCATATGAAATGAACTCGCGGAATGTGTGGTAGCTCCTTAATCATTCTTTCCTCTTCAAGCCATTATTACATTTACATAAACTAGCATTATTTCAATTTTGGACATAGGCTAAGTTGAAGCATGATAAATTAGAAGGCAATTAATTCTGATGGGGAAGCACAACATCCTTTGTGAGGCAATGAGGAAATTTAATCATTCAGGATTTCTAGAGGAGTGGGTGTGTTTTTGTCCCAAATGGGGGAATCTAGAATCACTCGATACTTTGAATTGGCAAAATCGTCGACAATCCACATGTTGCAAAAGGAATCAATTCTTGAAGATAAACAAATAGAGCAATATGACATTATAATTTGTAAGTTAATCAAACATAACGGAGTTGCTCTCACAGATAATTTAGCAGATTTGACACTCGATTGGACTCCGGCATCAAGAGGATCCCACAAAACAATTGAGGACAACCACTGATGAGACTTCAAATGCATGTGTTTTCCGAAGCATTTAACATCTCTTTTGTTATCTTTTTGTTGGAAGATTGCTAGATTTAGGTAG
>JAULKM010112287.1:0-22738 GCA_032355605.1 Rubia tinctorum
TGAAGGATCTTGGCACACTTAAGTATTTCTTGGGTATAGAGATTGCTAGAAGATCGGATGAGATGTTTCTTTCACAACAGAAATATGCCCTGAATATCTTATCTGACACGGGTTTATCAGCTTCCAAGCCAACTGATTTCCCTATGGAGCAACATCATGATCTTGCGAAAGTTGAAGGTCCTCTTTATGATGATCCTGAGCAGTATCGCACCTAGTTGGTCGCCTCATTTATCTGACTATCACTCATCCTGAGCTCAGTTACTCTGTTCATGCACTTGCTCAGTTTATGAAGTCTTCTTGTGTTCCTCACTAGCAAGCTGCAATTTGAGTTCTTTACTATTTGAAGAGTTATCCCGGTCAAGGTTTATTTCTATCTTCACGTAGTTCGCTACAGTTAACTTCTTATTGTGATTCTGATTGGACTGCATGTCCTATTACACGAACTCTCTTTCTGGGTACTTTATGACTATTGGTGATTCTCCAGTTTCTTGGAAGACCAAGAAGCAACCTACAGTTTCTCGTTCTTCTGCTGAAGCAGAGTACCATGCTATGGTTGTTACTTGTTGTGAGTTGTTGTGGCTTAAGTCTTTGCTTAGAGATTTAGGTGTTGTGCATTATGCTCATATGATACTGTTTTGTGACAGTCAATATGCTCTTCACATTGCGACAAATCCAGTGTTCCATGAACGTACGAAGCATATAGAGGTTGATTGTCATTTCGTCCGTGATCTTGTCCAGTCTGGTGTTCTTGTTACTCATCATATCCACACGACTGATCAACCTGCGGACTTGTTCACCAAATCTCTCGGACGACATCAGTTTCATTCATTACTTGGAAAGTTGGACATTTGTGATCCCCGTGCTCCAACTTGAGGAGGAGTATTAAGGAATAAGGAATATTATATGAATATTATTTGGAATTGTAATTAGATTAGATTTCCTTTTTTGTTCAAGTCTTTGTACCTCTATATAATGTAACCTAGAGCGTGAATACAGACACACATTATTACCCTTATTTTCTACTAAAGGTTATCCTTGCAGTTCAAAATATGTAATGCAGAGAAATTGGATCGATCAAGTACTTCAAAGGAAACTAAAATAAGCCCGATAAAGAATTAGTACTTTGACCTACAGTTTACTGAAGAAGAATGAGTGCACTCTGAGTTGCAGAAACATCAATAATAACTAGTTAAGGAGAGAAGGAGTGTCAAACTTTCTTCTAAGTATTATGAACCAGTTTAGATCACAAAGATGGTAAGATCGACAGCTTATCAATTGAACCTGCCTAATCAAAGCAAAATCTCTCATATATTTCATGTGTCCCTGTTCAAACCACATAATGGTCCTATTCCATCTGTCAGTACAAATATTCAAGAAGACAGTATGACTGAAGGTAATGAGTTGGAATCAGTCTGAATTTTACAAAGAAGACTGATCATCAATGATTCCCATAATGTCATCTAGGAGTGTTCAAATTGCTAAACCCTACCCGTTTTGACCCGGCTCATATGGGTCGGCTCGGGTCAATGTTCCATTTGGGTCGATGTGGGTGGGTCAAAATGGGTCGGGTCAAATTTTGACCCAAATCGATCTGTTTTGACATATTTGCAATTTTATCTCATTTTCTTGAAAAATTTTACAAAAAAGAATTAGTTTAATACAACATACCAACCTTTAATTTAATTCATATATAATTTTAACATTCTTAATTTTTTTTATAAAACTAAAAATAATTTTACAAATATACTATTAATTATAAATAATATATTTATTAATATATGAAATATATATTTATAATTGTATAAATAAATTTTAGTAAAGTTATATTTTTTAAATGAAATATTAAAATTATTCTAACTAAGTAAAATGAAAATAATTTTATTTTTCTTTATTAAGTGAATATAATATAATATAATATTCTTATTTTAAATTATATAAAAATAAATCATAATTTTATTTATTATTTAAATAATTACATTTAAAAATAATATATTTTATTTAAATAAATTACTCCCTCTGATTTCTTAACAATGACTCTTTTTTCTGGAATTTTTTCAATGCATGTTTGAACACCGATAACTTTAATTTCATACAATAACGGACTATAAAATTTTACATTTTTGAAATTACATGTTACGGAGAATCCAAAGACACCTCACATGACATCATTTATTGTATGCAATTAAAGTTATTGACGGTCAAATATGCTTTGAAATTTTCTGCAGTCAAACGGAACCAATGTTAGAAAACCAGGGGGAGTATAAAAAAATACTATTTTTTATATGATTTTGGTCAATTTTGGTCGATTTTGGTTTACCCATTAACCTATCTGACCCGACCCGACTCGACCCTAAACTGTGGGAATTTTGACTCGACTCGACCCGACCCATTTGTCCCAAAATTTTGAATCAATTTGGATCGGGACAGCCGACCCGCTCCGACCCTCCCTGACCCATGAACACCCCTAATCACCATTTCTTCTCCTCAGTATATATCTGACAATTAAAAATGAAAAATGAAAAAATACCCAAAATAAAGAAAAAGAGGCGGTGTTTAAGAAGTCTGGATTCAATCGAATTACCTAACTCCGGCAGCGCGTGATGGCACTGCATCCGCCAGAGTAGGGATTAGCCTGAGCTCCGGGGCAGCAGTTCTAGTAGGAGGCCCCACGACAGGAGCAGGGGACGTTGTTCCTCTGTAGCGCGCCTAGCTGATGTAGCGTCGTGTGGCTAAGATGTGCCGGTTGAATCCCGATCCCATCTCAAACTCCTCATCTGTGTCTCCAATCAAGCCACAAGATCCCGCTGCGGTGAATATCCACCCCATCTCCGCGCCTCGTAGTACTGCTCCCCGGCGGCGGAAACCATCGAAAGAAGCATGGATGTAGCGAGCGAGCAAAGGCCTAACACAATCGACATGTTAAACAAACCCGCCATGATTTGTTAGAGGAATCTGCTTTTTTGGCGGGAATTTACTTTTCGGCAAGATTTTACAGAATTTGAGTTAGAGAATACACGAGAAGACATTTTAGATTGGCGAGATAACAAATCATGCCTAAAGTTTAGATTGGTTAAAACAAAACTTTGTGAAAAAATTAAGAGTGGATTATTTTTAACTATCAAAATTCTAATTGTATACTATATTTATAATATGAGGTAAGAGATTTAGATGGCGGTGAAAAGGAGTCAAAGCTCAAGCTTCGAGTTTTACACAGACGAAAGCGCTTATAATAAATAAAACAAGAGATGGGTGCTTTTCTAACCCTGCATAGTTCACATAGTGTCAATATAATCTTCACTAGAGGAGAAATGCCTATTAAAGACGATTTTATTGGACTAGAGAAGACATTTTTCTTGTGCCTTTTCCGGTCCTACATTTGATCATTTCGATTAAAGGTGGTTCGGAGAACCGCCTTCTATTGGGGTCCGAAATAGGTTTCGAATTTGGAACCTATTTCTGGGGTCCAAAAAAACCGCTAGAAACCTATGTTTCCGGCGGAAAAAGAAAGTGGATCTGACAAAATTTGTAAAACAAGAAACAAATTTCAGACAATAAATAAATGTCAGATTATTGAATAATAAACCAATCACACTGGCACATCTAGCTGGGGAGGCGACACTTCAGAGTGGTAGGCGGAGGCGACGCGGCCGAGCAGCGGGCGGAGGTGATGCGGCTACACAGCAGATCTAACGCCGACCGGCACAAGAAGAGAGTACGCTTTGCAGAGAGATGAGGGGATGCCCGGCTAAGAGAGAAGAGGACGCCCGATGGAAGGAGGAGATGATGCCTGGCGGAGGGAGGAGAGGATGCATGGAAGAGGGGAGAGGACGCCTACCGGAGAGTGGAGAAGAAGCCCGATGGAGGGAGGAGGGGACGTGGCCTGGCGGAGGGAGGAGACACTGGCGGCGCTGAGTGGGGGAGAGAGAGGGCGTGAGGCAGGAGGGCGGAGAGAAAGCGGCGGCGGCGGCAGCGGAGGAGGGTTAATTTATGTTCTAGGAAATAAAAGCTAAGGGAGAGGAAAGATACCAGGCAGTTTCATGTAAGGTTGGCAGTGGGGCGGAGCGAGTATGGATTTTGGTACCTCTATACCCATGCCTACCTAAAATTTTCATGCATGTACCTGCCCATCAACCATAGCGGGTACAATATTAAAATTCACCCCGCCTCATCACCCACTTGGGTCTTTATACCCACTTCCAATTCATTTTACTCACCCCATTCATATCTCCAAAAAAATATCTAAATTTTACTTTAAAATCAATAATTTTAATATTAAAGTTTTAATAATGTATACATGAAAATATTATTAGTAAAACATGTGCATTATGGATAAATAATAATTTATTATACGATAATTAATTGTGTACATAGCGAGTATAGTGAGGCGGGACGGGTATGAACTAATATCCATGCTCGACCCACACCCATGGCAGGTATCAATTTACATACACATACCCGCCCCACCCCCATTAAATTACTTCCAAACCCGCCCCATTGTGGCGGATGTGGGACGGACCTCCACCAAAACCCGCCCCACTGTCATTCCTAATTTCATGCCTTAGGAAAGAAAATGAAGGGAGGAAGAAAACCTAGTTGTGGCTTTATATACTTGGTCCCAAAAATCCAATAAAGACACCCCATTCAAGGCGGTTTTTCAATAGAACCGCCTTTAATTGATGCTAATTAAAGAAGGTTCTTGAAGAACCGCCTTTAGTCAATCAAAAAGTGTCTTTAAAATTTCAGGGGTGACTTGGGAGGGAGTTCCTAACTTGGAACCTCCCTCAGATCCTCATTAAAGGTGGTTCTTCAAGAACCGCTTTTGATTGAGTGTCTTTAATCAAGACTTTTCCACTAGTGCCTCGATACTAAGTGTAAGTGCAAACATACCCATTCCAGCAACTGTTTGTTAGAATTCCATGAAAATGGATTTTTCACCCTATGAAAAAACACTAAAAACAAAATAAAATTACTATTATACCCCAACCCTAACCACATCTTCATGTTCTCTATTTTCTTCCGCATTCATCTCTTCTTCTTCATTTTCTCGTGAGGGATTGCTTCTTACTCTTATTCTTTCAATGGACGAAGCCCGCAAAAGCCCTTCTTATGCGATGAAACCCTCAGATTCCCTCCGTCAGACGGTATCAAACAATCTTATCTGCAGCGTCAAACACGACGGCCAACGATGGAGCGCAGTGAAGCAGCGGCGGGTCGGCTAGGGTTTCGCGACGGTGGGTGGGCTATAGTGGTGTCACATATGGGTGGCATGATAGCATGGTGGCATCGCGGAGGGTGGGATAGGGTTTTATGTCAGCTGGAATTAAAGTTGGGTGGCGTGGTGGTGTTGAGCAGTGGTAAGGTGGTGTTGAGCAGTGGTAAGGTGGTGGTAGGGGTTGTTGTGGTGGCGGTGAGCAGTGGTAGGGTGGTGGTAGGGGTTAATGTGGTGGTGGTGGTAGGGATTAGGGTGGTGGTGGTGAAGGTGGGTTTGTGGTTGTGATAAGGGTTAGGGTGGTGATGGTAGTGAATTTGTGGTTCGGTGGTGGTACGACTGTGATCGGCAGTTGCGAGGTGGTAAAGCGGCAGTGGGTGATGGTGGAGCGACAATGGCTGGCAGCAGCAAGGTGATGGCAGAACAATTGCGGTGATAGCAGGGACAAAATAGTTCTCATAAATTATGATTTTAGTTGAGGGGCATTTTGGTCATTTTAGGTTGGGTTAACGGTCAACATCGGAATGTCCATCAAAGGATTATATTAACACTTTAATCAATTTGGTAGGATCTTTTTAGAATTTTCAACCATCTAAGCATTATATTAGCACTTATCCTAATATAAAGGGTTATATTTGTATGTTGGCCATAAAACAATAATGATATGTTAGAACCTAAATTCCAATTAACTAAACAATCGGTTATGAAAATAAATAACATGATTAAGTAAATAAAAAGGGAGCATAAAAATTATACCAACTGAAATAATGGTTGAAATTGATGCAGAGGCGAGAATAAGATTTTTGTTCTTAATATTGAAAATGGCCCGTAATGTGTGACGGTTCGATAGCGTTAAAAATAATGTGAATAACACAAAGAACAGAGGAAAGAGAGGAGATTATGATTGTATATTTGGTGTATCTTATAATGAGGCTATAGGGAGCCTTTTATAGGCAAAAGTGCACTAACCGCTATACGTCATTCGTGGAGTAATCCACGCATTTTCAATTCTGAAGGGAGGATTCCATGCTCCGTAATAAAAAGGGAGGAAGATCGGGAGCGATTCACGCCTCTGCGAATAGAAGGGTTGGCCGGTTCAAAAATAAATTCTAGAATAACCTACTTGAACCAAACATTTCCGAGGCCTGAGCCTGAGCCGAACATTCTCGAGAACCCAAGGCTAGAGCCCAAGGCGACCCGAACTGAACCGCACGCATGCGGTCTTGAGTCAATGTCTTTTAAACTACTGGTTGATATTCCTAGTGTTTTCATACTATCCTTTATACTAGCCATATTTCCTTCCCATTTCCAATGTGGTAATTCTAATATACCACAAACCCAAAATATTACTCTTTAAGTAATCAATTTTGAGCCCTCATTTCTCATTTAAACGGAACCCTAATTTAACGTAGGAGTATACGAGAATATAGTACTCGCAGAGATGAAGACAACACTCCCTTATTCCAGCGTAAACTGTGGCCAGAGGCCACCGGAATCTTGCCCGAAAAAATTGGTTCCAACACATGAATAGAAATGACTCCTATTACACATGTGTGTTCTAAACAGGCGGGCTTTTGAGAGTAAGAGCGAAGAATCACTGTATTTGAAAAGGCAGCGTTTCTCAGTCTTGAACCACCCATAATGAATAGTTATCGGATTTACTCGACCAAGTAGTGAACATGTCTTGAACCACCCTAGATTTTATGTAATTCTAGACAATGACTATCATACAATTTCATCTTCTCACAAAACTTAGTTCTTTGACTGTGTTCATTTTGTCCTTGAACATCCCTAGTTATTCATGCGTGAACTTAGAGAATTCAGTCTCTCTTGTTCTTCTAGAAATGACCCCATTTCACACTCATAAGGTGATTGACCATAAAGGGTATCCCGGCATATCCCACTTTATTTCAAATCTATGGAATTATTAAAATCCAAGCTTAATCTTAACTTGCACAGGTAGCACTTTTTTCCGTCATCATAGGAACTGGGAAGAGAATGAAAATCTCAAAGTTCTTTCATTGATTCAACTTGATTTTGTTTTCCCCTTGAACCTATTTATTGGGATCTCCAATCACTTAGATAGGGTTACCATCAATCATGTTTTGTAGTCATAGGCTTTAAACACATTCCTCTAGATGACTTAAACAATTTTTCTCGTGACAAACCTTTAGTAAATGGATCCACTGGGTTGTCAGCCAATTTTATGTAATCTATTGAGATCACGCCCGTTAAGATCAATTGTCTTATGGTTTTTTATCGTCTTCTTATGTGACGATATTTACCGTTGTATATGGAACTCAGTGCCTGAAGTATAGATGATTGACTATCACTTTGTACACTTAATGTTGGCACTGGGTTTTCCCATAATGGAATATTCTCCATGAATTTCTGAAGCCATTATGCTTCTTCAGTTGCTTTATCTAAAGCAATGAACACATATTTCATTGTGGATCTGGAAAATAACATTTGTTTCTAGGATTTCCATGACACTGTTGAACCACCAAGCGTAAATACATACCCACTTGTGGATTTTGACTTTTTTAAATCTGATATCCAGTTAGAATCGCTATAACTTTTTAGAATTTCTGGGTATCGTCCATAGTGCAGCCCATAACTTCGAGTGTGTCTCAAATAGTTCAAAACTATAGTTATCCCTTTCTAGTGACTATGTCCTGGATTGCTTGTTTAACGACTTAATACGTTAACAGTGTGTGCTGAATCGGATCTTCTACAATTTTTCAAATACATAAGACTCCCGATCACTTACATATATTCCAAGTTTTCATCATCTTGAGATGAGGGTCTTGAATATTTCTAGAATCTATCAAGTACTTTCTTGGCGTAATGTTCTTATAATGAGACTATTCCTTCAAAGTGTCTAAATATTTGTATCCCTAAGATCACATCTGCTAGTCACAAGTTTTTTATGTCAAAGTTTCCTTTAAGTAAGTTCTTGGTTTGTTTGATCATGTTTTTATTGCTACCAATGATAAGCATGTCATCCACATATAGGCACAACAAAATATATCCATTTGGAGTATCTTTGACATAGATGCACTTGTCACATTCGTTTATTTTGAAACCATTTGACATGATTGAATTTTCAAACTTTTTGTGCCATTGTTTAGGTGCTTGTTTTAACCCATATGGGGATTTCACAAGTCTACACGTTTTGTGTTCCTGTCCAGGGACGACATAACCCTCGGGTTGTTTCATATAAATTTCCTCCTCAAGCTCTCCATTTAGAAAAGATATTTTTACATTCATTTGATGTATTTCTAAATTGCGTATAGCCATGATTTTTATTAGCATTCTACTTGAAGTTATCCTCGTAACCAGAGAATGTGTGTCAAAGAAACCAAACCTTCTTTTTGCCTAAATCCTTGCACCACAAGCCTAGCCTTTTACTTCTCTACTGAGCTATCTATTTTGAATTTTCTTTTGAAAATCCTCTTGCTCCACGGAGCTTTTGAACTAGATGGAAAATCCATTAACTCTCATGTGTGATTTTGCATAATGGAGTCAATTTCACTGTTCACCGCTTTCTTCCACGAAGATGCATCTGGTGTAGACATATCTTCCTCAAATGTTCTAGGATCATTTTCTAATAGATAAGCCATTTCAAAGTCAACACCAAATGATTTATCCTTTCTATCTCTCTTGCTGCGCCTAGGTTCACCACTGCCCTCTTCTGTTTGTTGACCAGAAGTACTTGATTCTCATTTTTCACGAGTCCGTTTATGAATTACTTTTTCCTTACACTGGATATTTTTGTTGAAGAACAATGTAATTCTTGATTCCATTACTGTATTTGCGTGTATATATGGTACATCAGACTTGTACACCAAGAATAGATAAGCACTACTGTTGTGTGCATACCCAATGAAAATACAGTCAACGGTTTTAGGTACAATTGTGACCTTTTTAGGAGGTGGTACTGCCACTTTTTCTAGGCACCCCCGCACTTTCAAGTATTTGTACTGAGGTACATTACCTTTCCATAACTCATAGGGCGTCTTTCCAGTAAGCTTATGTGGTATGCTGTTGAAAATTTAGTTGGATGTTAGTATAGCCTCCCCTCCCCCACATGTTCTGGGATAACCCATATCCTTGCAACATTGCATTCATCATCTCTTTGAGAATTGGGTTCTTTCGTTCTGAAACTCTGTTAGATTCAGGTGAGTAGGGAGCAGTGGTTTGATGAACAATACCATGTTCTCTACAGAACGCATTAAAGGTTCATTATACTCAACTCCCCTCACTTCGGATAATTTTTATTATTCTACTAAGTTGGTTCTCAACTTCCAACATGTACTCTTTCAATTTTTTCAAAGCTTCGTCTTTGCAGCGTAAAAGATACACATAGCAATATCTTGTGCAATCATCTATAAAGTCACAAAATACTTTTTACCACCTCTAGTTTGCACAAACTCTAAATCAAATAGATCTCTGTGAATTAATCCTAGAGGTTCGGTTGCCAGTATGCAGACTTCACATTTGTCTTTACTTGTTTTGCATATTGGAATCATGCTCATGATTATTAGTATATTAATAGATTTATAATTCACATGTCCTACTATTTCATGCCAAATGTTAACAGACGCAATGACATAAGAAAAAGCATTCTTATTCATTAAAGACTTGGGTACATCAGTTTTTGGGATGATTGTCAATACATTCATTTTGAAAAGTCTTTCCTTCACATACCTCTTTCCCACATACACCTCATTCTTAGAGATAACTAACTTGTCAAACAAAAGCTTTATCATAGACCCGTTCTTAGAGAGGAGAGTGCCCGAGATCATATTCTTATGAATTTCTGAACATGGAGGACATTGTTGAGTGTTAGCTCTTTTTCGGAAATCATATTTAGCATGACCTTCCCTTGACCTTAAATTGTTGAGGTGGTGGAGTTGCCCATGAAAATTTTCTCTTCACTCTTGCTCTTCTGATATGTTGTAAACATACCCCTATCTGAGCATATGTGTCTGGTGACACCGGTATCATACCACCAATCCTTTGGATTACTCCAAACCATATTTACTTCAGTCATCACAGCACACAGATCTGAATCCGAGAGTTGCGCCGCCAGTTAGGTGGGATATAGCATTTCCCTTCCTTGGGTTGACCTTGTGGTGACATTCATCCGCTTTGTTCCCAATCTCGTGACACTTGTGGCAGTTCCCGCTAAACTTCTTGGCGGGTTACTTCTTAAATTTTCTTTAGTTTTGGGGTTGAAAATTTCTTTTCTTCCTCTTATACTTCGCCAGATTTACTTTCTGCTCAGGTTGAACCCCATCGGCCTGTCGGTTGGTTGTCTCAATTTGAAGCTTAACAATCAAGTTCTTGACTTTCATTGCCTTCTGTTTGAAAAACATATAATGCTTGAAGTTCTCTCACTTTGGAGAAAGCTTCTCAATGAAGCACCTACTTGAAAGGTTTCACAGATGTTCAAAAACTTTGACACTGCATGCTTCTTTGTGCTTGCATTTTCAGAATTATATTTCTTGTGCAATGTCGGTCACAAATATTTACTCATTTTTTTAGTAATGTACACATTGTACACCGAGTCAATCATTTGTGTTGTTTTGTAGCCCTTGCTCATATAGTTCCCTTGAATCCAATTGTCAAGGTTTGCCTAGGTGTACGCATCAGTGTTATCTGGAGAGATTACATGTTTGATCTCTCAAGGTACTTGTCCAGATTCAGCGTCACTAAGAAGAAGTGCATCTTTTTACTCCACATCTTGAATCTCATTCCATCCAACTTGTCGGGAAAAATTCCCGCCTATTGAGCATTTGGCAATACCGGCATCATGTACCTGGCTTGATGAACATTTTTCACCATCGTAGGTCTGACAACCTTGGGTTGAACTACCGAGAGTTGGCTCACTGGAAATTCCACTGTTGGTAGACCACTCCCAAACTAAATTTGGGGCATCGACTCACTAAGGTTTCCAGTATTGACATTCTCATTTGCCATTTTTTAACAATTTTTTTCAAACAAATTATTAATGGTTGTAGAACAGATTTAAAACACTTTTATAGAATTTCCTCAGAATTCTCAGGAAAATCTTGTGGAGGGACACAATGGCTCTTTTTGACAAAGCTATACTTATAAGCAAAGCTGGCTTTTTTTGAAAGTAGTGAGAGACCAGATTTTGCTTTTCCCCAAAAAATAACTCCTTCTTTCAAAATAATCTGCTTTTTAGCACTTTGTCAAACACTAAAAAATATTTTTTTTATAAGTAAAGCAACTTATAAGCTCTGCCAAACAAAACCAATGTCTCCTTAAAATCACCAGCCTCCTTGGACAGCATTTTTGTTGGTTATTCAGTAAAAGTCGCTTTAAAATATTATTCAAAAAAATTCTCAATTTTGAAATTTAAATGTTCAATTATCAATTTCTAATTTTCAAGATTTGAAAAAATAATTAATCATAATTATTGTCCTTAGTTCAAAACCGATACAAATTTCCTTAGTTCAAAACCATTACAAATTTCCTTAGTTCAAAAACCATTATAAATTTCAATATTAAGATTTGAAATTAATTAGAACGTTACAAATTGATATGAATTATTACTCCCTTAATTAGAAGCACAATTAATCGGTTTATTTTGAAAAATTGACCAAATTAATTGTCATTAAGTGAAAGAACGTTACAAAATTCAAAACTAAATAGAATTAAAATTACTTTAGAATTAAATAATGCTATAAAGTTGGAACGTAAATTGTTTCTACATTACTACGTTGATATTTTAATAAAAATAGGTCGATGCATGAATATATTTCTCGTGAAGTTTGTGAAACTACGCACTACATTATGTTTTTTTTAAAGTAAGTGTTTAAACAATTTAGAACAATTTAGATAAATTTGAACTGCTAATTCTATTATGAAATTAACAAAACCAGATTGATTAGTTGTGAGGATTATAGGTAAATTTTATTTTTCACAATTATGATTGTTAGAACCTAAATTCCATTTAATTAAATAATCAGTTATGAATATAAATAACATAACTAATTAAATAAAAATGGAGCAGAGAAATTATATCAACCGAGATAAATGGTTGAAATCGATGCAGAGGCAAGATTAAGATCTTTGTCCTTAATTCTGAAAATGCCACGTAGTGTGTGACGATTCGATAGCATTCTGAACCCCAGGATACAACTGCTACACTTTCAACTCTGCATAACTCAATAGCAGAAACCGGCAAACCAATTCGGTGTCTTACTCTCAAACTCGAACACGAAGAACGCGAAGATCACGAAGAACATAGGAAAGATAGGAGAGAAGAATTGTGTTTTGGTGTATTTTAGAATGAGGCTAGAGGTAGTCTTTTATAGGCAAATGGGCACTAACAGCTAGGCGTCATTTGTGGAGTAATCCATGCCTCTTCAATTCTGAAGGGAGGATTCCACGCCTCGTAGTAAAAAGGGAGGAAGACCAGGAGTGATTCAAGCCTCTGTAATTAGGAGGATTGACCGGTTCAAAAATCAAATTCCAAAATAACCGACCCGGACATTCTCGAGAACCCAAGGCTCGAGCCCCGTCCCTCCCCGAACCAAACCACGCGTGTGTGGTCTTGAGTCAAGGTCACATAAAGTACTAGTTGATATTCCTAGTGTTTTCGTACTAGCCATATTTCCCTTTCAATTTTCAACGTGGTATTTTTAATATACCACAAACCCAAAATAATACTATTTAAGTACTCAATTTTGAGCCCTAATTTCTCATTCAAACGGAACCTGAATTTAACATATGAATATACTACAATGTAGTATTCGCGGAGATGAAGCAAACACTCCATTATTCCGGCGCAAACGGTGGCTGGAGCCCACCAAAATTTTGCCAAGAAAAAATCGATTCCAACATGGTGAACAGTACATTTATGCATCCTACGAACTACAAATATGTTTAAAGGTGTGCAAAAGTTAGGGGCAAAACTTTTGGATTTTTCCTGGAAAGAAGATTGAAGAGGAGTGGAGGGAAGTAAAACACTCGAAAATATCCATCCCCGTCTACTCAACCGCTAGGGATGACATATTTTCCCTAACAGGTGTCATTAAAGGTCACTTGTACTTAACCTATGAATAATTTTTTGTATTTTTCAGTTATACATTTATTAAATTAAAATTTAAAATTTATAAGAGTAAAGTGCATTCATACTCCCCAATTTTTTATTTAGTGCTCTTAACTTTTTGAAAGTGCACATATACCTCCATTTCTTTGTTTGTGCAAACATACCCCTTAGTTTTCAAATGTTGATCTCCGACTATAGGTGTATATGTACACTTTTGAAAAACTGAAAGGGTTAGATGTGCACTTTTAAAATTTTGGGAGAGGTATTGATAGAATGTAAAGCTCACAAATAATTGTGGTTGTGTGTATTGATATATATATGTGTGTGTGTATTCATACATATATATAGTTATTACAAATGGTATACAATACCTAAATAAATATGGAACATGATACATACAAAACCAATCAAAAAGGGTATTCATTTCTTATCCTGATTCTAAATCAATTATATATCTATTACACCCCCAAGCAAAGCGTTGGATTGGTCGCAACGCAAAGCTTGGAATGCAAGAATTCAAATTGAGGATGAGGTAACCCCTTTGTAAAGATGTCAACAAGCTACAAGTTCGTAGAAACATGAGCAACCGTGAGCTTACCAGAAGACATCATCTCAAGCACAAAATGAAAGTCAATATCAATGTGATTGGCTCTCTTATGCGAAATCGAATTTTGACAAAGAAAGAGAGCACTATTATTATCACACAGCAAAACATGAGGCACATGAGTCGATACACGTAAATCCTGAAGTAAATTCATCAACCAAGCTAGTTCTGCAACATTGTTGGCCAAATACCAGTATTCTGATTCTGAACTAGAACGAGAGACTGTTGGTTGCTTCTTAGCACTCTATGAAACAAATTTACCACCAAGGAAAATGGCATAACTATACACAGGCCTACGAGTCTCAATATAATTAGCCCAATCAGCATCAAAATAACCCAAAACTGGTAAAGCAGACGAATGTGTACAAAACTAAAGACCATAGTGAAATGTACCACGTACATAGCGCAAAATTTGAGTAACAGCCTGGTAATGGTCATCAGTAGGAGCCTGCATATACTAACTGACCGTGTTCACAGCATAAGACAAGTCGGGATGTGTAATCGACAAGTACTGTAGTGCACCAACCAAAGAGCGATAAAGTATGGGATTTTTGAACGGCTTACCGGAAGAGCTGAAAGCTACAAAAATGCAACAAATGGTTTAGCAACAGGCGCCGAATCCTGCATTCTGGCGCGCAAGGAAATTCCCTTGGCATATCTGGCCTGACCAATGAATAAGCCATCAGAAGTACGAACAACCTCAAAATCCAAAAAATACTGTAGCTCGGTAATCTTGAATTCCTGATTAACACGATCAATAAATTTTTGAATAAGATGACCATCATTCCCAGTAATAATAATTTTTATTAACATAAAACCAGTAAATAAAGTAAAAAGACACCCTGTGAAAACACAAATAATGAGGTATCAGCAGAACCGCATACAAAACTCAGGCCAACCAAAAAGAACTGAAATGTTGAAACCAAGCGTGATGAGCTTGCTTCAAAATATAAATGGTCTTGTGTAAACAACATACATAATCAAGATGCATCGGGTCTTTGTATCCAGCAGA
Organism: Rubia tinctorum; assembly: GCA_032355605.1. NCBI lineage: Eukaryota > Viridiplantae > Streptophyta > Magnoliopsida > Gentianales > Rubiaceae > Rubia > Rubia tinctorum. The sequence continues at coordinate 14,912 of JAULKM010112287.1, forward strand.
CTGCTCCATATAAACCGAGGAATCAAGAACGTCATTTGAAAATACATTCTTGACATCAAGCTATCGTAAAGGCCAATTTCGAGTGACGGCAAGAGATAAAACAGTACGAACAGTAGATACTTTCACCACTAGACTAAATGTATGATCATAATAAAAACCAGGTAATTGAAGAAAAAAACTTGAGCAACTAACCTAGCTCTGTGTCGGTCAAGAGAGCCATTAGCCTTGTATTTTAAACGCTACACCCATTTTGATCCAACAACATTAACATGTAAAGGACGCGGAACCAACTCCCACGTCTATTGAGTGCAAAGAGCATCCATATCTGAGTCCATAGCAGCAACCCATTCGGGATCCTTGACTGTCGAGCGATGACTACAAGGCTCGGTCGTCTTAGAAAATAAAGTACTCAATAAACCAGAAATATCATAATCTAAAAAATTATTGTACCGTAGTAAACCAGTGCAGGAACAAGTAGCCATCGAATGTCGGGAAAAGTGACCCATAACTAAAGATGGTGTCGATCCTGAAGAGGGCAAGGAACCCGAGGCAATGGGCACAAAACCAGAGGATGGTGACGAAGGTTGTGCATGAGGCACTGATGGCGGCGCGGGTGAAGTAGGGGACGCAAGATCAGCCAGAGTAGCTGTCGGCGACTAGGCTGGAGGCGTGTGATGCGCACATGCGGCAGTGGTGGTCTGCGCGTGAATCGGCGGTGGCAGCATTGTTGTCTAAGCTGGCAGTGCATGGTGTTGTCGATTATGCTGGTCACCTTGTGGCAGACAAACACAATTTCTAAAGAACCTCAAGCTTCTAATAAAGTCTAAAATTTTAAATTTTCCAAAATAATAGGTGATTCTGCTGAAGAAAATGGCTCAAACACCTCTGATGGGACTGACGAAGACTCCAAAAAAACATCCAGGGATAATAAATCTATAATAGTACCAGTATGGGTAGCTGGAAAAAATAACTCATCAAACCGAGCATTGTGAGTGATGTACTTCTTCTTCGTGAGAGGATCAAGAAATCGATAACTCTTGTACTGAGAACTGTAACCCAAAAATATACATGACATACTCTGAGGGGCCAATTTATGCTCAGCATAGGGCCTCAAATACGGGGAAAACCCAACAACCAAATGGATGAAAATTGGAGTAGTCGGGAGTAGTACCAAAAATAACTGAGAGAGGAAACTGACTTGATAAAACTGGAGTGGGCAGTTTGTTGACAATGTAGACTGCTGTCGAAAATGCACCATACCAAAAGGAATGATGAAGGCCAGAATGAAAGAGCATCGATAAACATGTCTCTGTAATATGACGATGTTTCCTCTCTTTGTAACCATTTTGCTCTGAGGTGTAAGGACATGAAAGCTGGTGATGAATGCCCTTAGACACAAAATGGGTTCGCATGCAATGATTCATAAACTCGGTTCCACCATCACTCTTAAAAACTTTAATGGTGGTAGAAACTGATTATCAACAAGTGTTTTAAATTGCATATAAGCCTCCACAAAATCAGACTTTCGTCGTAGAGAATATAACCAAGTAAACTGAGAGAAATCATTAATAAAAATGACATAATAAAGGTACTTGGCGCAAGAGACAACAGGTGAGGGTCCCTAGAGGTCACAATGAACTAAATCAAGTATGCGTGGTGCACATTTTAAATTATCACTAAAATAAAGAAGCTTGCCTTTAGCCATCTCACAAGAGGGACATAAATGAGGCTTAGGAAACAAACTAGTAAGTGACAAACATCCAGACTTTCTCAAAGAAGAAATAATATTGTGGGGAACATGACCCAATCTACTATGTTAAAGTTCAAAAGATGCTTTAGAATCATTTGAGGCAACAAAAACAGATAAAGCAGCACCACCAAAATCCAAAACATATAAACCCCCATCAAGATGGCGTTTGCCAATAACATCTCTATTAAACTTGTTTGAAATGGTGAAAGAGGAATCATCAAAATAAATAACAGCATTCATATCCCGAGTCAACTTGCTAATAGACAGCAAATTTGAAGTAATTTGTGGAACCGCCAGAACATTAGATTAGGATAATGAATCAAAAACTCGAGAATGACCAACATGGGTAATGTTAAGAGCAGAACCATTTCCAACAATAACATGTTTGTTACTAGAATAAGGAATCACGCGATCAAGAGCAGACTGAGAAGAAGTCATGTGATTGGTCGTGGCAGAAACAACTATCCAGGGAGCATACAGTAAAAAGCCAGGAGAAGAAGCTTGAGAGATTAAGTGAGGACATGTGGAGGCAAGGTGATCAAATTTTTTACACCACTAACATTGCATCTGGTACCATTCACCGTGCAGTTTAGAACAAAAAGAATCAGCATGACCCTGAACATGACACCTTTGTTACCATGGTTGATCAATTTACCAATTCGGCCAATCAAGAAAATGTGCCCAATGGTTAAAGAACAAAACTAAACATAACGTGACGGACTCATAATATACATCAAAATGAAATTAATGGGTAAGAAATGTAACCCAATTAATACGCAAGTCATTGTAGGCCATGGCCTAAATATATTTTTTTTTAATCCGGCCTAAATATCAACTAATATGTGGTGTTGCAGAGTTAGAAGAAGAAGATAATTCAGGAAGGCATCTTCGAGTGAAACTCTAAGAAAGCAATTGAGAGATTCTTAGACCCGTTTGGTTCAGGGAAAAGGGAAAGAAATTAGGAAAGGGAAAGAAAGATAAAGAAAGGAAAAATCCTAATTTTTAAAATTTATTTGGTTGAGTAATTAAAATGGAATTAAATTTTCTCTCTTTCTCTTAATTATTGTTTGGTTCACACTAGAGAAATAGATACTAATTTTTTATATTATTTATAAAATAACATATTCTCTCCGTTTCTCTATTTGTGTCACCATAAGTATAAGTTCTTAGATTTATGTAAAAAAAATGAGTGGATGAAATTGAATGTCGAAAGTAAAAAGTGGAATGAGTGGATGCAATTAAAGAAATTTTGCTAAAAATGAAAAGTGTGTCATTTAAAAAACAAACATCTCAATAAAGTAAGTGTGTCACAAATAGATAAACATATGGAATATATAAAATTCTCTCTCATTCTCTTAGTTAGAAATAACATTATTTCTAACTTATTCACCCTCAGCCAATGCCCCTAAATTTACATATAAAATAATAATTATAATATTATTTTTATTACTATTTATATTATAGAATTATAAAATAATTATATTTATATAAAATTATATATTTATTTAAAATAATATTAATATTATTCACAATATTAATTTAAAATATAATAGGTTTTTTACTTTAAAAAGAGTTCATATGAAGATTATAGATTTATTTAAATTTGACTCATATACAACTCGAAAAATAAAATTATAATGTTTATATTGAAATAATAATCATAATATAGTAATTTATATTTTGGTAATAAATATAAAGTATAATTTTGTCTTGGATCTAAGAAAACAAAACTCACAGGTCGACGAAGTTGAAGGTTTTATGAAGAAGGAGGGCTAGAAAGAGGTGGAGACTTTGTGCAATTATCTTTTATTTCCTTTAATCAATCAAAACGGATGATTACGGAAATTGGGGAATCTCAGTCCCAGGACTAGAGACTCACGTTATATCTAATTGAGATAATTGTAAAACTAAAAATAGGGAAAGAGAATCATAAAAAAACAAAACCAAATACTAACTAAGAGATTTAAAATATTAGATTCGTTTTTCCTTTCCTAATTCATCCCAACCAAAAACCCCCCTTAGATACATACTCCCTCCGATATATTAACATTAACTCCCATTCTTTTTTCGTTCACTGTTTAAATGGCCCCTTCCTTTACTAATAATATTTAGATTATTTTTCTCTATTTAATTTATTTTTTACCCTACAAACATAATTTCCTATGCTCATTTTATTTTACCAACCAAAATAAATATTGCCGCTATGATATTAACAATTGCATGTTGGCAAAATATTTGGAAAAACCATCTTTTCATATGCATGTGAAAAGATGATATTGAACTATAATTATATAAAGGTAAAATATTTTAGTTACAATATTAAATTTTATATACAATGTACAGTAGTTATAAGTTTATAATCCGATTAATGCAATCCAATTTTTTTATCTTGATTTTTTTAAGTTTGCAATTTTTTTAAAAATACAATTTAGACTTTAGTTTTTCCATAAGTTATATTAATATCATTTTTTCAAGAAATGAACTCTTGCATGTTTAGATTGATTTGAAAAATTGTGAGCTAGGAATCTACACCATAACAACTAACAAACTAACCATGGACAAGTCCACAAATTAGTGATATTTTGTGATGGAAAAGATGACTATCACCATAAATGAAGATATTCCACGACTTGATCAAACATTCAGTGATTATGTTCAGGATCCTCTAAGTGATATGGTTGGACTGATGACAAGGTCAAGAACAAAGCTTAGAGATGTGGCAGTGAATGCTTTGATTGATCAACTTCATGATGAAAAACTCAAGACCAAATCGGCTAGGAATTGGATTAATTATTCAAACTTGTCGATTAACCGAAAACATCGTGAATAACACTATACTCTTTTTCCCACCAAGTTTTTAACGAGGTAGTGTGATTTTTGTAAACTATTGTAATATTATTTTATTTCAGTCCATAGCTCGGCCATGTGGGCTTTTGAAGAGCTAATTTTGAATTTCGGTCTGTTATTTTCAACGAGTCCATTAGGGTTTTGAAAATATTCAGTTTTATTCTGATTAGACTTAGATTTGGTAAGATTAGATAAGGTAATATTCTTCATGGTTGATTGGAGAATAATTCGAGTGGATTGCCATTTATTTTAGGAGATCCAGTTAGATATGGTTTTAACTTCTTAAAACTGTCATAAGTTTATTCAGTTTCCAATTATAACTAGGGGTTTGGGCGAGATATATCCCTATAAATAGAGGGGTGTGGCCAAGCCATTCCTCACCTTTTTATCAATCAATATTCAGAATTTTGAGATTATTCTCTGTGCTTGTGAGCTATATTTATTGTTGTTTAATCCTGCGGGTTAAATTAAGTATCAAAACCTTTGATTTATGAACTAATCGTGCGGGCTAGTTAGCTTCATAAATTTTGAATTGCCAAGATCCCGAGGGTTAATCTTTGTGCGACATAATAGGGTTTTGCGAGATTCCTCGTTGCATCAAAGATCTAAAATTCTGTGATTTAGAATTTTTGCAAGGAGATCCAAATAAGTTGGTATCAAAGCAAAGCAAAAGATCCCCATGGCCGAAAATCATCAGGGGTTTCGAGTTCTTACATTATTTTATTTTTAAAATTTTTGTCTTAAATTTATAAACTCTTTCGTGTCATATTTTAACTGTTTTTGTTTGATATTTCTTAGCGGGAGGATTGAATCTAGAGTCAAAGGACGTCGAAGGGTCCGAGAGTTAGAATACTTCAGTATAATTATCCGCCTTCACCTTCTTCAATCAAGCCAGGAGGACGTTGAAGGGTCTGAGCGTTAACAAGTATTATCCGCCTTCACCTCCCTTTCAGTTTCATAGTTTTTAAGTACCTTATACAGTTTATGCGCTTGTGATATTTTTGATCGACTTTTCTGAAAAATTATTGCATGCTCATAATCCTAATTATTTTCTTTATTGTTCTTTGATTCTATGATCTTGAATTGTTCTTGAATTCTTGATTACACCTTATACAAAAAATAGAGCCTTGTGTTGTTTTTCCACATATAGTGTCATTTTATTTATCCTTACGATCTTGAATACCTCAAAATTCATTTGAATCAAGAGAAAGTTGTCGCAGATTTCTTATTCCAAGTTTTGTATAGGCTTGTATAGGCGATTTTTGTTCTAAAAATTTTAGGAAAAAATAAAAAAGAAAGAGAATCGGATCTTGGGATTTCGAAATCGGAGTTGGGGTTTTGAAATCGGAAATTTGGGGCAGTTTTGTAATTTTCATAAGTCTGGAGGCTGTTTTGCAATTTTCAAAAATTTGGGAATTGCACACAGTTTGAATTTCTTGGTGAATAAGATTCTTATTTTTAGTGTTATATTTTTGTGAAAATTCAAAGTTTTGGGTGAAAGGAAAGAAAAGAAAAAGGAAATCTAATTTGAAAAGGGAAAAAGAAACAAAATCCTAATCGGAATAGAAAGAGGAAAAGGAAGTCGAATCCAATTGAGAGTGGGGAAATCGATCTCAAAATTCAACTTGGGCAGGAATTAAGTGATTAGAGTCCATTTCAAGGAGGGATTAGGGTTGGGATAGCTAATCCAAATTGGATTTATAAAAGTTAATTCAATTTTCGGAACTTATTTGTCGCATATATAAAGCAATCTTGTTTTGATCATATCTCCTTCACTACAGCTCCAATTTGTGACATTAAAATTGAATTGTGTTCCTTATTCTTTGTATAATTTGTAATTCCACATAGTAGAGCCCAATTTTGAGTTTATATATTTAAAATTTTGAAATAAGTTATGCAGTACTTTTCTCCTACTTTGCTTTGAATCTGAGGTGAATTGATTGATTTCCCTTACATTAGCCTTTGTCTTGTGAGTTGAGAGTGTTATAAAATTGATGACCGACCTTACCAAACAAAGGGAAGGGGGACGATTTTTTATACTAACCGTTTATTTTCTTAGCAGTTTAGCGGAGATGGCTGACGATAATCCCTTCGTCCCGCCTTTTATTGGTAATTCCAAAAATCTACCACTGACGAATAATTCCATTAGTAGATATGGTGAAAAACTATGAGATGAAGCTCTGGATGGTTGGGAGCGACATCGATTCAGACCGAATGAACCTCTTGATACAGATCAGATTGTCGTCACTATGAATGCACTTATGAGTGAGGTGCAGAGATTGGCAAGAAAATTGACACTGTGGCACTGCCTACACCACAGTCCATAGCCATGAAGGAGGATCCTCATGGATTTTTTGGCAAATTCCAAGGTTATGGTAGTTCTGATAAATATACCAATGATTCAGAAAGGCGACCACACTGAGGGTCTTCAAGAAGGCATCGCCACGACCGACATCATGATCCCAGAAGGAGAATCAGGTCCAGTTTAAGTTCAGGTTCAAGTTCATAATCTGCTTGAGATATCAAGGGTTTGAAGTGTAATATCCCTCAATTTGTGGTCAACACAATCCGGTGAAGTATCTCGATTGGGAGCGACAGATTGAGAATCTGGTTGATCTCAACAGCTATCGGGAGAAAGAAGAAGTTAAGCTTACACAGTATTCCTTCACTAACTATGAATGGTGGAAAAATTTGAGAGAAAAGAAACAACTTGCCGAGAAAAAATGGTGTGTCCGTTTTACATAGTTATTTTGGGATCTTTTGTACTCATTTTGGTAGCCTTTTATGCTTTAGATACTCTATTTTACCTTGAAATCTTATTACTAGAGTTAGGAGCGATTTTATCGCTTTTGTCACTTGTAATAAGGATTCTGTGAGACGAGGTAATTATTGAAAAATTGAAGACCTTGAAGACTCCATTTTGAAGACTATGAAGACTTTTGAAGACCCAGAGAAAGGAAGAGGAGACTACATGAAGACCAAAGAGAAGAAGTCACTTGAGGGTACATTACTCTGGCCGTCGCGAGTCGCGACGGCCATCTGCCCATACTTACTTTTTGGGATTTTTGTACTATAAATACTCATCACTTTTATCTTTCTTCTCCAACTTCTTCTTCCCGATTTCAGTAGCAGAATTCCTAGTTTTTCTTCAATTTTTCTACCTTAGTTCCTTCTTGAATTCATGTTTGATTTCCTTTTGTTAATTAGTATGAACTCTAGTAGCTAAACAT